>OY974083.1:12671532-12724565 GCA_963854165.1 Sylvicola cinctus | reverse complement strand
AAACATTCATTGAGAGCGAGATTCAGTCATGAGGATTTGAGAACGCAAATAACGCGCCGTACATCGTTGTACACGCAGATAGGTGTGCAGAGATATAGACAGTAGACTACAGATTCTCCTATCTCATATCGGCCGTACGCATAAAAGGTAGACCAAGGGTATATCAACTAGTTGCTGGCAAGCCTTCAAACGCACAGGATGTGCTGGTTGAAATTAAACCAAACATCGGTTATAATTTCGAACAGACAAACAGAAGTGCAGGTTTTAACGTAGAATTTGAAGCTTTATTTTGTTTGAGGGAAATATTGTTCATAAAGTTGAACAACTATGATTTTTGAATTTATTGTATTAAGGATGACAATTTAAAAAAAAAGAGTGTATTTAAAAAAAAAACAATTCAAGTGAAAATGACCGTGTCATTCAAAACAATTAAATTGTTTAGTAAAAAATTGAAACAAAAATAGTGAAGTTGTAATGAAAATGAAAACAGTAAAAAAAAACGAAAACAAAATAAAGTAATTAAAATCTTGTTACGAAAGGAGCAAGATAATAGAAAAACGGGACCCATTTTCATAGATGAAAGCTCACATCGGAAACATCCCCAAATATCAAAGGAGGCAATTAATATAATAATCAAGGTTCACCAAATTAAATATTAGATACTTTGTGCTGCCCATTATATTGTCGAACAAAAAGGACTTTTGTTGCATATTGAAACACTGTAGCCACACAATACGCGTGTACATCGTCGTCCTTAAAATATGTATTACACAATTCACACCACTTAGTGATAAATGATTACTGATTAGATTATAAATGCGGGCGCTTTTCTAGGGAAAGCGACATAATACATTGTACTCGATGTTGTCCATGCATGTTGGAGATGCAGCCAGGACGTAAACAAAAATGCAAGCTTATTTTTACAAAAATTTAACGAATTTTAAATAAGTTTTTGCCCCATGAAATTTTTATCAGCGTCCTTTAAAAGATAACGATTATAAAATGTGGGAGAAAAATACATAGTTCACTTTGAAGAGTTTTTAATTGTAAGATTCTGAAATGTTTTGCAAAATTATAGCTTTCTTAATGATCTACAATTAGGCTTAATTTGTAACGTAATTCTAAAATGATTTTGAGTTTTTGTCGTATTGACGCCTACCAATACAATATCCCATCAATTGTTTGCATTAAGATTGAATAAACTTCCAGGACTGCTGTTTCCTTACACACTCATTAAACATTGTTCGAATATTGTATTTCGTCCGTATTTTTGAACTTTGAAATGAGCCACTGTGCGATAGTCAGGCTCAAAGGATTGTTTATTCAAATTTGAATATGCACAGAGAATAATTATTCAATTTCCACACACACAAAAAACCCCAAACGGGTGTAACGGGACAAGGACCCAAAATGCTTGTTGTTTTGATAACAAAGCCAAAACACACATTCACCAAAGTGTGCGTTTGTTTTCTCTATAGTATAACATAAACCGCAAAAACCGTCGTAATGCGTGTAACAAACGAAGATGCGGGTTAAATGTAGACGATTGCTGAGAGTTCTGTGCGGAATAACATGAATAATTAACGAATTACCAAACATTATAACTGAGTTAACAACTTCTTGCTGCCTCGGCAATATGTTTATACTTTATGCGGCTGCCGATGATTATATGGTTGACACTTGACGACGTAATGGACCGTAAATTTAAATTAATTACGAATAATAATTTCTTCTATGCTTGCAAATTGTTTTGAAAAAGAGTTTTGACATTCCCTGACTTCAATAAAACTTTTTTTTATTTAATCTTAACCATCTGGTTATCGCTGCCCAATTAAATATTTTGCGAAATGGTGCCCTGACAATGGCTTGAGTTTAAGTATCCTACAACATATCCAAATATATTTTCCAAAAAAAAAAAAACAAAAAAAAAATCCCGCTCTGCACATCTTATTCTCGTTACCCACAAAGATCTACTGAAGCGTAGTTTTCCTATATGGCAGCTTTAATGTCAACCCAAAAACAACAAGGACGACCTACTGCAGTGCAAAATATCCTTGCAATAAAAGAAATGGTGTACATTTTAGTAAAATGCCGTCTGTTTAAAGAAAAAAAGGAAAAAGGCGCCTGGATCTCTGCTCGCCACAAAATTATTCTTCAACTAAATTCATAACATAACAGACTACCCCAGTTACCGCAACAAGCTTTTACATTCGATTATTTTGCGTGGAACTGCAGTGCGCCCTATAAAAAAGCATGGGAGTCTGTCAATTTCAACGTAAGCAAATCCCTTAAATTTATGCGAGCGCTCTTTCTTATTCCATAGACAACGTGTGTATTCCTTTTACCTAGATTGCACGACAAGTATTATATTATTGATGTATTCTTGTAGCTGTACGTAGACAATCTTTCGAACGAATGTATATTGTAATGCAAAACATCACCGCAATATGAATGTGAATGTTTCACATTTTTCCCTATTTTCAATTTGGACAAAAATGTTGTACAATTCGAGCATTGTTGTTATTTATATTTATGTTGTAGGTACGAATATTGTACTTATGCGGGCACCAGATGTAATATTATGTCACTAATATGAATTATGTGTGTGCGTCCCCCCACCCTCGCTCTCATCATTTGAGTGAAATTATTTATTTATTTACAATATATTAAATTCATGAGCATAGCTCGAAGCTGTGCCGACTCACGCGACGCGGATTCGATGCGACGTTTCCTATTCTACTATTTACCTTTGATGTAATTGTAACTTCAATCTATTTACAATCTACCATGCGAGCATTACTTGTATACATTATTGAAACGGTTTTTAATTCATTTCCTTAAATGTGTATGTGTTATTAAGTGCGTACTTCCGTTAACATAATTTTCGTTGTATTATTCAGAGCTGTAAAACGAGCTGTATTGGATTGGTAAAAGTCGAAATACCATACAATCCATAAAACAATTATTGAACTTGCATCAAAGTCATCAATATGTGAACAAAATAATTTCAATTAAATTGACAAAAGCCCTTTGTCATACTTCATTTGACAAATCCACATCAATGGCAGGCAACAACATATTTTCTAATTGAATTTGGGGGAATGTTGACGGTTTTTTATGCGGGAAGCCATTCAAGCTTTCGTTTTGTCCTTTTATCATAAAACAATGCTAATAAAATCCTTTTTTTTTAGCCGCTTTTTTTTTGTCAATGAACAATAAGCTTTGGCGTCTTTTTTTAATACACATTTGCATCACGCAGGAGATTTATTTAGCCAGAATTTAATGCATTCATCATTAACTTAAGAAATAACTACTTTAAGGAGCAACTGCATGAAATATGTTTTGCACAACGGTAAAAAAAAAATTATTTCAACAAAATAATTGGGGTTCAGACGTTAATAACATAATTTCGACCGAATGCCCTCAAACAATTAGGATTCCCAATTTTGTAACCGCAACCAGAATGCCTTACTAAACTCACACTACATAATTTTAAACAGCCAGTGGTTAAATTACCTAACCAGTTTACACATTAAATGTCTTAAGAACATACTATGTTGATCCTTTTTTATTTAAAATTCCACATTGCCTGTCTTTCATACGCACTGGCTCGGTATTTTTGGCCCCCTTTTTAAAAAAAGCGTTAAATCTAACGCGTTAAATACTTTCCTAATTCTATAAGAAGTTTCAATTAAATTAAGTAAATGAAAAAGGACTTTTATGAAACAGTTAATTTCATTAATTTTAATTTAAGCCACAATAAATTGCAGAAAACATGTTATTGTAAATGCTACTACAATTAAAATAAAGAAAGTAAATACGTTTATTTACAAATACAATTTAGAAACATACACAATGCAATGTGTAACCGCCCACAACTTGATTAGTTTGCACTAACTGACAACAATAACAAATTCAACGCTCACCCTGCGATGTTGTTTCTATATTATGCGTGTCAGTATCGACGAACGACCCTTCGCTGGACAGTCGCTTTCTGCTACTATGTCTTCTTAACCCACTAATGAAATCGGATTGACCGGATGCAATCACTTCCGGTTGTGCTATGTTAAGTGTGTGTGCTATGGTGGCGTGGATGGTAAATTTTGTTTGCACTGTGCACGCCCACGAGAGCTGCTGGACAGTCAAATTGAATGTTTACTTTTTCTTAAAATAGTGACTTTTTTTTTCTTTTTTTTAAAATGTTAATGTAAGACAGCATTTTAATGCAGAAAATGTTTTCTCATAGTTACTAGAGTTACATCCCCTCTCACTCCTCAGCACAATAATAAAAAATCCAATATCCGAATCCTTAAATCCTGAATCCGTCTAATGGCATCACATTAAAATTCTGCACTTAATTTGTGCACACGTACACCAACCACCAAATTGCTCAATCAAATGCATCAAATGTTAAATTTTAAACGTTCACTGTCGGCACTATAAAAACGAGTTATTGGGGGGGACATGGCGTCTTATTCTTATTTCATTAATAAAACATTCGCATCTAAGATATTGTGCAGTTCGCTGGTGGCGCCTGCTTTTGCACTAAATAATTGACGCCGCACTGCTGTGGGTGAGTGCAATATCTTTGGGAATTTATTTATGTTGGGCGTAAAGACATAAATTATGCTTAATGTATGCGAGTTTTATGCGAGTACAATTGCAGACAATAAGCTTTCAAGCTTTTTGAGACTTTTAATATTCTATAACTTTGAAATGCTGCTTGGCAAAGTTTTTCCTGTTACAGAAGACTATAATTATTATGTTGAAGGATTTTTTTTGTGGTTTGGGTGGAGCTTACAAAAATACTGCTGCTGTGACAAATGTGAAAAGTTTGACAATAATTGCAGGTGATGTAAAAAAAATAATAAAAAGTTGACGCCATCATGATGATCAATTTCAATCAATAGTCGCGATAAAACTTTTTTTTTGTAGAAACAGGAATGTTATTGGTTTTCTTGAAAGTGAATGATTGCAGAAGCTGAATTGAGGAAACTTAAAATTAAAGTTTAAATGCAAAAGGATATTGTCAAAAAGAAAAAAATCTCTTTTTCAATTAATAAAAACTTCTATAATGTTGCTTAATATTATATTAGGGATTAAATGTGTGGGAACATTTTATACAGGAAAGGGGCAATTTGTTTAATGCATTACTCAACATACTACAATAGTAATAAATCATCGTCAGGGGTGTTCCACAATGTTGTGAGTAGTTAGAATTTTTCATCAAAGACCTAATTCAAATTCAGCTCTGACAACAAAGCATTAAGGATTGTGTGAACCTTTCCATTTCCCTCTGGAAACTTATTTGAGTTTTGTGCTACAAGGACACGTTTTCTAACCTATTTTCCCCAGCATAATTTACGCAAATGAAACCCTTTAATCACAATACAACATGCTGTTTAATTTTGCTATCATTTGCCACCCACAATTCCACATGCCGTTTAATTTAAAGTCATCACTCATCACCCATCTTCTTTTCACCACACGCGGATAGCAATTGTGTCATTTACCGTGACCATAATATACAATTTACCCACATTCATCCAAGGATCCTTAACATAATATTTAAAAAAAAAAAACAACACGCTTGGCATTTTGTACCATCCTGTTTTTTTTTTGTTTTTTGTTTTGTTATTCTTTGAATATCAAATGACTGCAGTAATTTAATTCAATTATTACAACGACAAAAAATTACGGCTCAAAATAAAATTTAGTTATTCACATATAAAGGCAAAATGTCGGCAAGCTACTGCCAGTAACAGTATTAAATTAAAAACGGGAAGCTTTTAGTGAAAACTGCCCACGGCAGATGACGACACAAAAATCAACCGACAGTAATTGTGTTATGGGACTTAATAGAAAACATAAGACAAGCGTAATGCCTACTACTTACACTCAGGTACATATGAGTATGAATTTAAAAAAAGGGAATACAAAAAATATGTTGCAGGGAAAGCGACATAGGACTTTGAACGGCGAAGTTGTTGTCGCAGTTGCGGACAAAACAAAGTAAAGAAATTAAATCATTTTTTGATATTGGCGATCTGGAATTAATTGGTTTTTAGAATTAAAAGTAAATAAAATAAAATTAATTTACTATCAAAAATGCAAGAATTTGTTACTCCGTTATGGTGTATGTAATAAAAAAACAAATTTAATTTTTTTAAATTGTCTACAAAACGAATAATAAAATGAATATACACGAGGTAAAACGGCACCCTATTACCCTCCCCCTCCGCCCCCCCCCCCCCTCCCCTTGAAATTTATTACTTGCACGTGTAAAGTGCGTACACGATGACGTTGTGATTTTTTTATCGACGTGAATAAATGGTTTTGCGAAATGTGTGCCGAATTTATTTTATTAGGATATGAGAAATGATGATAATCAACTTTTTTCTATAATGTCGTTAGACGCTCAAGAGAGATATTTTAAATGTTGCCACATAAATGATGAAATATACGCGATAATTTTAAGAAAAAGCGTAGGCGATAAAATGTTCATTATATTATATAATGCTGCGAAACAATTAAGTACGTTTAACAATTTTATTAATAGAACGTTTGGGGAGATATTAAATGATTCACTAAAAATGATTATTTCGAAAGTATTTTAATCAAAATTTCTTTTTAATTGTTTTTGACATGCACCCATACTCATAAAAAGGACGATGTGAGTTTATTTAAACATTTACAAACAATTGGCTTAGGGAAAAAATAAAAAGGAGGGTAAAGTAATTTTAAAACATGAAAGAAGGATTCTGGCTGTGCTTTGTTTTGGTTTCATCTTTCGCCATCGTTTTAAAAGGAAATTCAGACGGACAATCGTTATTGAGATTTTGCTCGTTGGTGTGTGCAGCCTTTTGGCAACTATTGTGAAATATTAAAATCCACATATTGGTCTTTAATATAATTCACTATCAGCATTTGTTTTTTTTTGTTCGTCGAAAAAAAAAAAACAAACGAAAGTTTCCAACTTTAATAAAGTAAAAGTGTAGTCTGTCACTACCGTTTTGATTTGTTGTTAAGTATGATAGAACGATCAATGAAATGTGTCAGCCTTTAAAATATATTAGGTCAGCAATGAAGGTAGAGGCCAAAACTTGCTAAACAGCTAGAATCACTGTTATTGATTTTGACCATTTCAGCGATTTAAATAAACTCGTTGTAAAAATGTTGCGTCCTTTTCGCTGTCTTTCACATTTTTGCTTGTACAAGTCGATTCATTTTTGGAATTGTTCGCAGTTCTCGCGATTCATTTTCGCGTTAAAAATACGCTCATATTGACAAATAATAAGTGTAAAATTTCGTAGTACTCCCATCTACAGTTTGGCCATTCAATGAAGCTTGATTCCCCCACCCTCATATTAGATGGAGTATAATCTTCAATGAGTTGATTAAAACCTCACTCAAATATGTTTACAAGCAACATGAATTACCATAAATAAAGAGAACTGAACCAAATGATTGATTGCGCGATTGAAAGAGGCTTAACATTGTATGCATATAAATCGTAAAATGTAAACAAATCACAATCCCCCGTAGAGAAAGTTAAACCCCATCTTCATGTACATTTACTGTATAATATGTGTTAAGTCGTAATTATGACCAGCTCCACACGCAGGTGGGGTGAATATTCCCCAAATTACCCACCCTCCCAACAAAAAAAACAAAAACGATTTGAATAGCCCAACTTGATGGATATTTAATAGCCAACACTTGATACAGTGAGGTCACCGATGATGAAACCAACAACAAAACAATACAACTAACAAAAACCCAAAAGTGTGTTGTGAACTTGTGATTGATGTGTGTGAATTGATGTGGTAAACAAGTGTTGAATGTTTTGTCGCAAACTGTGCAGAACTGACGGCGAGGAATCTCCTTGTCCAGCTGCCGAGCAATACACACCCCCACCAGTGGCATTGCGAAAACTTAAAAAGACAATGCAAAGTCAAGAGCAAGAGCATCCACCGCAATCGCAGGGGGAGCCGCCACCCCTCGAGGAGCCAGAGCTCGTGGAGGAACCAACAGCCGGCCCCTCGAATTTGAGGTAAATCTGATTTTTTGAATGCGATATTTTTTTCTTATTTTTAAGATGGCAGTATTCTTGTGAAGTTGAACCCATAAAGACGATCCCAACTGTTAAAAACGCATCAAAACAAAATGTAGTAGAAAATTCCATAATTTTGATACATTTGATTCCAGAAATCCTCGTCCCACCACCGCAGAAAATGACAGCGGCTCCCAAAGGTAAATCAATCCAATTCCAACAACAGTTAGTAAAAATAACGGTAATCCTGTTTTAACATGCGCAGAGTGTTTAAAAAGACCTCACCGAATTCCTTGATAACATTGTATCTGAATAGTCGCGACGTTGTCACAAATCGCGGTGTCGTTGAGCCCATATGCGGTGTAGTCTACATTGACCCAAAGCTGATCGGCAGCCACAAAGTGTTTGGACAATTGACGCTGACTTTTCGGTGAGTTTTAAAGTTTACACAGCATGACTCAAGGATGCATTCAATTAATTTTGGTTGGATGTTCTAAAGGTACGGTCGAGAAGATGAGGAAGTCATGGGATTAAAATTCTGTAATGAAGCTGCCATTGCATTTCGACAAATTTACCCTGCAAAACCATTAGCGTACGACACACTCACCTCGATGCAGGTGGGGGCGATATTTTTCAATGATTTAATTGCTTGGGGTTTATGAAAAATTCGGAATTATCATTTCAGCGCATTTTGGTGGATCGTCTCGGTCGTGGTGCTTACGCTTTTCGCATGCCGGTAGCAACATTTACGCCACCCAGTGTGCAGTTGATTCCCGCAAAGAAATACACCGGTGCCCCCATTGGCACGAGCTACGACATTCGCATTTACACGTGCAAGGATGAGGATTGTCCCAGTACACGTAAGCCACACAATTTTACACATTACAACAAAATTGGGATGGCGTTGTAATTTTGTTTTTTTTTTTTACAAAACCCACCCGCCTATATTTAGCGGATAAAATCGATGACAAACTATTACGTCGCTCCGGCATCAGATTAAGTGTCCGTGTCATCCACAAAATCTTCGCTGACATGCGGTTCGACGACATGTTCAAGACATTTTACAGCCCACCCAAACCGTCACCACCCCTCACCAATCCATCCGCATTGCCGCGCAGCTTACGCTTACGATTGTCGCCGAAAGCGTTAAAGCTGTCAAATAAATTTTGCAATAGTGCCAGTAAAAAAGATGAGAATGACGACGACGAGGCAGATGGCACAAATCAAGGAGGTGGTAATAGGAATGAGTGTGAGGACGCGCCTAAACAAATGGCGACGAAGGTTGGGGTAGATCGACCGATTGCTGATACATTAACAGTCACTGAACCGGTCAAGGTATTCAATTATAGACGTAGCCTGATTGTTTTGTTTTGTTTTGACAAAATTATTACGATATTCCATACTGGAGTAATAATATCTTCCGATGGTAAATGTTTTCGGAAAAAAAATGATTGATTTTAAAAATAATTGCGGAAATCGATTTTCTAATAAAAATTGTCAATATAATTCCGCTTTTTACAGTTACTGCTAATTCTGATTTAATTCCACAATATTTACTAACGCAATCGTATATAAATTATTGCGTGGCTCTCCCTGCCACCGTATTTTGTTTTATTTGCTTTCAGGGACCAGAGTTTAGCGTGGACAAACCGTTCCTATGGACTGAAGGATGCGTGAGCTTAAAAGCAGCACTCGATAAGCCTGCTTATCGACACGGTGAAAGCTTATTGGTGACAATTGATGTGCGAAACAATAGCAAAAAATCGATTCGAAAAATACGGGCAAGTCAGTTTTTGTTTCAACAGAAAGTCCTTACTGTTTTTGATTCGGACAATGGGGGTTTGCTTTAAAAATAAACCTGCACATTTTTAGCACAATTTTTTAAACAAAAATCAAGGAAAACAAACCTTCCTTGTGAGTTAATGCATTGATTGTATTGTTACTGACAATATAACAGATGTTAGGTAATTAAGGATGCACATGTTCACATATTCGTTACGCTGTGTCAATCAAATAAAGGTTCCACGTGTCATTAGTGTACCCGCTCGACATAAGTCCCTTGGGCAATAATAAATTGCCTCATTCCCTTTTCACACCTGATAAATGAAGAACGATTGAGTTATTTGCTTTTGACGTCAAAAACAAGAATTGATGTCCTTGCACGCATCACAAAAAGGGTTTAAATGTATTCCGAAGCTGAAATTCGTTTACTTTAAACAATGAATCACATAAAAAAACATCAATATCAAATATTTTTATAACATTGGCTTTCGTTGAGGCCGCAAAACATTTGAGACATGTCTTCAAATTGACTCTAAATAATTGTAACCCCCTCCCCTACGTACGGGGAGGGTTTGCAACCCCAAAAAAAATATTACATTTGCACTCAGGGCTACGCTCTTTATCATTTTGCATTATTAATATTTTAATCCGAGAGGGTGTGCACTGTTGACTGTCCAATCACTCGACTTCCGAGGGTGGTTCGAGTAAATACAATTCAATATCACTGACACATCTTGGACAGTTTCATTCCCTAAGATTTCATTTAGATGATTGGTATGCGCGTGCATAAATATTTGCGCTGAATTAAAAAAGATGGACTGCTGGGTGCAGGTTTGCATAAACGATTTTTTTTTTTTTTTTTTGTAAACATGTCACGTTGATTGTATTTTATATATTTCACAACAAAGGTGTTTTGTTATTTCATCGCTTGCTTCATTGTTTGTTCTCGCTTTTTTAAATTAATTAAAAAAAAAAAGGATGCAACGTAAACAGATCAAATAAATCCTTTTACAAAATACAATTTCATAATTTCGAATTGATCGCGCGTCGGCAAAATTAAAAATAACACAATTTCGGGTTGCTTTAAAGCCACAACAATTGGAGCATTTAAGTTCTTGAGGCGATCCTTTTGATCCTTCAATAATGTTTCTTTTGTGTAGATTTTCGCAGTGCAACACGTCGACGTGTGTATGTTTAGCAATGGGAAATTTAAGAATGTTGTTGCTGATATCACGGAAACACAGCAAATCGCATCGGGATCTTCATTCCATAAAGTTTATAATATTCTACCAGTTCGGGGTAAGGCTCAAACATGAATGTGTTACAATATTGTTTAATTTAATTTACTAAAAGTATAAAATTGGTAAAAAACCCCCCCCCCCCCCCCCCAATAATAATGCAGGCCCCACCAAAAACTGGATAGCCGTTGAAGGTTACATCTCCGGATATGGTGGCGCCGAGACTGAAGCGTCTTACAAAATCGCATCGAGTGCGCCACGTGGCCCAACGGCCGTCATTGACCGCAACGTTTTTGCCATATTTGTCACATATTACATTAAGGTGAAGCTGACGATGAGTGGCATGGGCAGCGAGGTGTCATTGAAGCTGCCCTTTGTGTTGGGCCATTTGGATACATCCACGCCCCAAGTGGTGATGGCGGAAGAGGCCAATAACAATGGGCAAAATGTTGGCAGCAATGTGACAGGTGTGTCTGGTGTTGTTGCAGAAGAGTGTGGCGGCATCAACGCAAGCAGTGACGCAGCGCTGATGTGTGGTGCCGTTGACGTTGACATTGGTGAGCTTTTGTTGCCACAGGCGTTGCGGAAAGATGAGTTCAGAGCAAAAGACATAATTGCAATTAGTGAGGACCACTGCGGAAAGGAGGAGGTGGAACTGAAGGGTGAGCAACATCATTGTGGTGGTGGTGGTGGTTTTGATAGCGATAATGACGACAATGTTGAGAATGTAATGCTGGTGCAGTCTAACCACACTAAAATCATTACAGCTCAAGTGCATCAAGGGTCAAATAAAGGAGCAGGCTAAATGTTTATCATAAGTTGTCTTTTTTTTTTTGATAAAAGAATTGATTAATTGTCCGGTAATTAAAAGTGAAAGAATTCTAATTTGTAATAACAAATAGAAATTTAAAATTAATTGTTATAAAGACAATTAAACAGTTAAACAGCTTAATATTCGTTCGCCATCGAAAATAAATGCTCAATCAATCCAAAATCAATCATCACACTTGCTTTTGGCAATTTAATTATTTCACACAACTATGACCAAATATGTTGTTTTTTCTTTGACTTTAATGTTCTTAACTATCACGCTATTCACATTTCAAATCAATTCACCACTAGTAGCTTATTATTTATATTTAAATTGTAATCTAGACATTTTAATAGAAGCACTAACATGCAGGGAGGCTTGTCCAATTTTTAAAATGGCACAAAAATCAATTGAATTTAGTTTAGTAAGGTGTTTCATAATTTTATGTAATTTTAAATGTGAATAATTCAAATGGGCGGGAGTTATAATAAACAAATGTATCGAATTTATTGTCGTAAGACCGGGACGAAAAGTTTGACAACGTTTTAAAACAAAAATACTCGTTAATGTAGTTTTCCACCAAAAAAATAATAATGTGTTTGAAATTAGAAAAAGGCAAACTAATGTAGCCAGTACCCAGTAATCACATGAATAATAAAGTAAATTAAAACCTATACCACTTTTTTGGAATCAGTGGGTCAGCCACACGTTTTTATTAACTTTAAAAAAAAATCCAGAATGCAACAATCTATACACTGCCTGAGTCGTACATGAATTTAAAACATGAGAATTTAATTAAAATTCAACTCAAAGTTGAGATATACATTTTGAAACATTAGGGTGGGAAATATTGTGTTGAAAACAACAATATGCTTAGTTGCTTTTTGAAAGCAGCAACACATCCGAATGTAATTCTTTTTTCTTTTTTTTTTAATACAATAGGTATGAATAATTAATGTACCAAGTACAATAAAGGGCGACGTTTAAACAATTACAAAGTAAAGCTTGAATTTCTCTGCAGACTCACTAACAAAACGACCCAGTCATGTTTAATTAACCACCAAAAGAAAACTCCCCCCTCAACCCCTCCTCATCCCCCCCAACGTGTCATGATCCCGCACATCATGTGTTTGGGGATTGGATGGCAGAAATTAGAAAACAATGTTCAACTCATATGCAATTCATAATGTAAATGGCTGGCTTTTAGTCGACATAAATGATGTAATTTGGTTAAAAGCTTTATCTTAACATATAAATATTTTTGTGCGGGCGTGGGATGATTTATATTTGTTACATTACCTGGTCGTAGGGAGTGGGAATTGAATGCTACTGTCTGCATAAACAACAGCAAACAACATGTTGTGTGTTTGATAAGTCTATACTGTTCTTTAATATTTGTTATAAATATTAATGCTTTTTTGTGAACGTCTTGATGTGTTTTGTTCACACGGGAGCATCTGCAAACGAACGCAGGATTATACAAAGGAGACAACAAACCGTAAATACCATACGATTAAATTACAAATATTGAAATGTTTAATTTGGGTTTCAGTTTTCAAAGCAAAAATTACACCCAATAAAATATAAGCGTCAACCTTCAAAAGTTGCCAAAAAATTTAGATATTTTGATGATCAAAAAGAAGAAAAGATTTCTTTAGACACCAAAAAATGAAGTTACGCATTAAAAAGGAAATACATCTATTGCAAAATGAAACATGTAACGTGGCATTCAAAAAAAAAAACACGTGATTGAAGTAAAAATACATTTTGAGGCATTCAGACAAAAAAAATGCGTGAAAAAAATGCGAAGGATGTATTTTAATGTACAACGAACCAACAACAATGTCGGAAATCCCGTAATTCAAGCACTTGCACATTGGAAATACGAACACAAAGGGCACCACATCGAGTTGGGCGCCTCTTCAGCTGTGCCTCAATAATCATTAGCCGCTGTATCTCGTGTACTCACAACGCTACAACTGTACAATACAGTTTGAATGGAAATTAAAGCTCATGGCACGAACATTTTTTTATTTATCCTGCTGTCTATTGCAGTGCGTTGGTGAAAAGCCCTTCAGTAATTGAACACTTTTTTTTATCATGTTTCATCAAAAATATCAAAAACGTATATATTGTTAAAGTTGTGAATCACAATGAAATGATGTTGTAACGTGAGTGAGGTTGGGAAGACTGCAACAAACAAGGACTTTAAATTTTGATTTAAAAGTAATAAAAACTGTAATTTGATCCATAACTGACTTGTAACTTCTTAAGTGGATTCTTATCCAAAACAATACGATGATTTGTTCAATTAAAAAATTTGTAAAGAAAGTTCGGGGACACATTCTTTTTTAAACTTTATCTGTTCAAAACACTGGGCCGGCGTGTGATGTCAAGAACCTAATATGATTGTACCATCCCTTAAAACACCTGCGTTATAAATTATGATTGAAATGTTGAAATACATTTTCCGAAAAACGCTTTAATTAAACGAATTTAATGAAATGGTAAAAGCTGCAGGCTTCAAAGTCACAATAATATGAATGAAATGTGAAACGAAAAAAAACGGCGAATGTTTGTGTAAATGTTTTACATTAAATAATAATCAAAACATATATTATTATGACGTTGGAAAACGCGTTGCGAAGCAACTAATGTTGGGTTCAGGGGTGGCGGGGTTGACGACGCGTATGCCGTTTGATGTTTGCCCCGCTTTTTATGTTTTCAGATTATGCACGCACTGATGATTTTAGAGATGGTTAAGTTGTTACGTCTAGCGATCAACGGGCAGGTAAACTTTACATCGAATTGACGATATAACCGATTTTAATCAAATCATATTCAATTCAACAAATTGACAAATTGGTAAAAGATGACATTAAAAATAATCTAAAAATATTAAACACAAAAAAGACAGCGCGGATTTGTGGATCCTTAGAAAAGACAACTTTATTAATTTAAAAAAAAAAAAATGAACAGTGGCTGCGTGGATTTAAGATGGTTAGAATTGCATAAACAAATATTCAGTAACTACCCCACTACCAGATTTGTATGAAAATGAAACTTTGAAGACTGTTTAAAATAAATCAAACATTTCACATCCCAGCAAAACATTGTTGATGATTTAAATTGTCCAATATAATACCAACACTCCATAAAACAATTTAAATCGGGGATGGGTAATTGTACAAACAACAAACAAATAAACTTTTAAAGTATTCCGTTCCCCTAGCTGTTTGTTTTTACCGGACTCGAGGCAACTTAAAATAGGGATTTTAAAAACAAGGTCGCTAAAAGACACGTCAAATTCAAAGCGAAAACATAACAAACAATTAAAGTACGTGTGCAGAAATGTTTGCGTTACATAGAAGACATTTTAACGAAACGGAACCAGGACGAAAATCGTTAATAGAAATTGTGCTTCATTTTTATTTTGCAAGCACAGCGTAGACATGCAAAACACCCAGCTGAGAACTACATTTTTTATTATGGTTTAAACATAAATAACAAGTATAAAGATGAGACGTTGGATCAATGCAACGATGCATCTAGATTCCAAAGAATACCATTGTTTCACTGCCAATGTGTACCGATGTGTAAACCATTTTTGAGCATTTTCGTCAGTCCCAAAATAAACCTCTGATAACATCTCCGAAGCGTTTTTCCTTTAATTTTAAATAATTATGTTGACATTAATCTTAGCACCGACTAATGAGGCGTTTGCATTTAGGGCTTCCACAGTACCTACTTCCTTTTATGATACATAAAATTTTTATTGTCAAATTAATTAATTACAATAAAATGAATAGCTGATTATATTAAACATATACCAGGCAAAGGATTCAATGAAACCGCTCAAATTGAACTACTAAAGGACCATTCTCGAAAAATCAATATCCTTATGACATGAACATTGTTCATGCGTCGATACGTACGTTGCACAAAATATTATAAAATAAAAAAACCTCAACATTTACACAAATCGGAAGCCGAAACATTGCCTTGTTATTGCGCTACAAATAATGTTGAATGCACCTTTTAGCAATTAATTGACTAAAATGTTTCAATTTCACAACATAAACGGAAGTCCAAAGACCATTATAAGATGATTTTCAAATCAATTTAAAATTGAAATAGGCTCACAGCAACACTTGACGTATGAAAAATCAAGTAATTTACATAGGAAAAAGACAAAAGGGCCATCAAATATCATGTAGAAATCATCAATCGAAATACTAAGTGATAATTTGAGGCAGAAAAAAAATGCCCCCAGCTTCCAGTTATCGACACGGGATACAAATCGGCAGTAAGTCTACACAATACCAGTATTCACTACTCAGTACCACTCAACCTATTGCATTTGAAAGTTTAAAAAATATATATAAAACCGAATCACCCGTCTCAGATATCAGAATTCAGAACTAACCATGAAATGGTGACCGAGAGTAGCCACGCACAATGACTTTGCTGAGCTCCGGCCCTTCAGCGGGGCTGTTAATGACATGCACTCGGATGAGGATGTATTTAAAACGACCGGCGTCATCGATATCAACCTCTGGTACAGCTGCTAATTTAGTTGCCATTGTTGTTGCGGATTATTCTTGTTGAAAACACACGAAACTTTTGAATGCAATGAATTAAAGTATGCTGCGGATGGTGCAATTAATGCGTTTGCAAGATATTAGCAAATTAATGGGCCGAAATTTAGACGCGATGCAATTTGCAATGCCGATATGATGCCTTGAACGGTGATTGGTGAAGTATATAATTTGTAATGCGCTATACTATGTACATTTACAGTTGTTTTATTCACCGCATTGCACATAACCAAATAATATCGTCGTCTGACAGATCAACTGGTTTCAGAACAGTGGTGTCATCTTGTGAATTATATCACTACTTAATTAAAAGCAGAGACGAAATGTTTGAATTTTGTGACAGTTTTTGAATTATTTAATTTTCATTCACTTTTAATTTGTGTTGAAATAGTTAAAAGCTTAAAAGCATCCACCTATGCCCAAAAAGACGACATTTTCGACAGAAAGAAAATTTTAATGTGTCTCGCATATTAATTTTAAAATTTCAACTAATTTTTTTGTACAGCGCCCTCTTTTGGAAAAGCATTTAACTTTATTGACAGCCGGCTGGTCAATATATATATTAAAATTCATTTAGTTTGTATTTTGATTTTGCATAACATAACCTTGAAATTCATCCGTGGGCTTTAGTTTTGGGAGTTTGGACCATAACAAATGTTCAGTTAAATAATTGTGATTGAAAAAATTTGATTTAAAATTCATTATGTTGTCAAGAAGAATTGTGGACGCTCAAACAGCATACAATTACATAAGTGGTGTCATAAATGTATTTAAGCCAGCTGGTGTCAAAGTCTCGCAGTGTAGAAATGCAATTTTGGGGAACGTGTGCAAAGGTGAGTTGAAGCTGTGAATTCAGAAACTAAACTGATTACAAGTTGTTCTTAAATTGCTGTTTTCTCCCGCCACAGATTTAAACGAATTAATTGTCCGAGAGCCACGAAAATTGAAAATTGGCAGTGGAGGATCACAAACCCATATATATGGACCAGAAGTAGATCTCTCTGATCACACCTTAAGCGTTGGACCTCGATATGAAATTAAAGATATACGCTGTGCGTGTGCTTCTCATCTTGGACACAACACTAGTGGCGTATTGAGTAAATCCCATCTTGTTTATTATGTTAAAATTTCAATTTCTAATTTTGTTACATCCCCAACAGTCTTTGGATTAAATCGTGGTGCACGAACATCTATAATACTAAACAAAACACGACCTATTCGCGTTTACCATATTACCGGTCGCTTTGGCATATCCACGGAGACACACTTTCGGGATTCCCGTGTCACTCTGCGTGCCACACATGATCACATCTTCGTGGGAAAACTAAACGGAATGCTTGCCTCAATGCAGGCATCTCACCAAAAGAAAATGTTCGAATTGAGCGGCGTCGATATGCAATCGCAAGTGGGGTTTGAGTTGGCATCGCGTGGACTTATTCGCCCTGCTTCGCATGACGTTCCCCTCATCTACGGAATTCGATGCATTCAATTTCAACGGCCCGAATTCACACTGGAAGTTCATGCGCTTAATGAGACTGAAGCCTATCTGAGTCAATTAGCGCACGAGATTGGCATTGAGATGAAGTCGTGCGCCCATTGTGTGTCGATTCGTTGCATACGACAGGGACATTTTAATATTGAACAGAGTTTGTTGCGCCGAGACTGGACATTGCAGGGAGTTATCAGTAATATGTCGCAGTGCAAAACTATTTTAAATGAACATCCGGAAATGTTGAGACGAACGGATCCTAAAATTGGTACAGAATAGCTTTTGATGAGGATTTGCATAAATAATGTTACGAAATATTTATTAATTGGTGCGTTAGTTTATAATAGTTTTTTTTTTTAAAGTGTTTCAAGTCATAATACATTAGGAAATAGAGTGATATCGAATTTAGATCTGTGTCATTTAAGTTTTAACTTAAAACAAATGGAAGTCATCAAGAAAAATGCATTTATTTATTGCCAAATTCAAAATTAAGATGTTAAACATATATTAGTCGACCTCCTCAATGGTGGGACCCGCACCGCTAGATGGTTGTCGACCAGCACTACCAGGGAATCCCCCAGATGGAGCGCCATCTTTATACAATTTTGAAATAATTGGATTGAAAATTCCCTCAAGCTCCTTCTGCCTATGCTCATATTCTTCCTTTTCACCCATTTGGTTGGCATCCAACCACTTGATTGTCTCGTTGCATTTATCCTGAATCAAAGTCTTATCGGTGTCGGCAAGTTTTCCCTTAAGATTGTCCTCATCCATTGTGGCTTTCATATTGAAACAATATGATTCCAATGAATTCTTCGCCGTGATTGTCTCTTTTTGCTTTTCATCTTCATTGCGATATTTTTCCGCATCATTGACCATGCGCTCGATATCTTCTTTACTGAGACGTCCCTTATCATTGGTAATAGTGATCTTGTTCTCCTTATTTGTGGATTTTTCCAGTGCGGTAACATTCAAGATACCATTGGCATCAATATCAAATGTCACCTCAATTTGTGGTACGCCCCGGGGTGCTGGTGGAATACCAGAGAGTTCAAATTTCCCCAATAAATTGTTATCTTTGGTCATGGCACGTTCGCCCTCAAACACCTGAATCAAGACACCTGGCTGATTGTCGGAGTACGTAGTGAATGTTTGAGTTTGTTTCGTTGGAATTGTAGTGTTTCGCTTTATCAATACGCTCATAACGCCACCCGCCGTCTCAATGCCCAATGACAACGGCGTTACATCAAGCAACAACAAATCTTGCACTTCTTCGGATTTATCACCATGCAAAATTGCCGCTTGCACAGCGGCACCATAAGCGACAGCTTCATCGGGATTAATGGACTTGTTTAACTCCTTGCCATTGAACAAATCTTGCAGAAACTTTTGCACTTTAGGAATACGCGTCGAACCACCAACCAGCACAATATCATGGACGCTACCCTTGTCCATTTTGGCGTCATGCAACGCCTTCTCCACCGGCTCCATAGTAGAGCGAAACAGATCA
Source organism: Sylvicola cinctus (assembly GCA_963854165.1). Taxonomy (NCBI): domain Eukaryota; kingdom Metazoa; phylum Arthropoda; class Insecta; order Diptera; family Anisopodidae; genus Sylvicola; species Sylvicola cinctus. Next base: position 12,705,084 of record OY974083.1, on the reverse strand, counting down.
GCATTCAGCTCCTCGAAACGTGCACGCGTAATGGATGTATAAAAGTCGGTGCCCTCAAACAAGGAGTCAATCTCGATGCTAGCCTGTGTGGATGAGGAGAGGGTACGTTTTGCACGCTCACATGCTGTTCGTAGGCGACGCACTGCTCGCTTGTTAGCACTCAAATCCTTTTTATGCTTTCGCTTGAATTCCTGCACAAAATGATTGACTAAACGATTGTCAAAATCCTCACCACCCAAATGAGTGTCACCGGCTGTTGATTTCACTTCAAAAATGCCGTCATCAATTGACAAAATGGACACATCAAAGGTGCCGCCACCCAAATCAAAAATAAGCACATTGCGCTCACCCACGGCTTTCTTGTCGAGACCATAGGCAATTGCAGCCGCTGTCGGCTCATTGATTATCCGTAGGACATTAAGACCAGCAATTGTTCCAGCATCTTTTGTCGCCTGACGTTGTGAATCATTGAAATAGGCTGGCACCGTGACAACAGCATTTGTTACGGCCTTGCCCAAATATGCTTCGGCGGTCTCCTTCATTTTGGTGAGCACCATTGAGCTAATCTCTTCCGGGAAAAAGGCCTTCTTCTCATCCTTGTACAACACTTCAATTTTGGGCTTACCATCAACGCTGACAACGTTAAACGGCCAATGCTTCATGTCCATCTGGACGGTGGAGTCGTCGAATTTGCGGCCGATCAATCGTTTTGCGTCAAAAATCGTATTTGTTGGGTTCATGGCAACTTGATTTTTGGCCGCATCACCGATCAGGCGTTCGGTCTCGGTGAAGGCGACATATGATGGTGTGGTGCGATTGCCTTGATCATTGGCAATGATTTCCACTTTACCATGCTGAAAGACGCCCACGCACGAGTACGTGGTACCCAAATCAATACCGACAGCTGGAGTTTTGTCTGCCATCTAAATGAAAAAATGTTAAAACAAAAAAAGGATTAAGCAAGATTTTTATGTCTGCGCCTTAATATTATTCGTTATTGTGCAAAGATTAGCATCAAATTTTGATGAATTACTTTACTTTTAAAATACAATTAGTTGAGTATTAAAAATAGCACGGAATTAGATAGACACGTGGTGCGATCACAATGGGATTTGCAGCCTCCGCACCTAAATCGCACACTTTTCACGATAATTTCGAATCTGTAATGAACATGACTATAAAAAGAATCAGGCCAAAGGCATTGGCAACTCGCCAACATAAAGTGATTGTAATTTTGATTCGGAATTAATTTTTCTAGAATAAATGTTCATTGCAATAAAATTAAAATTAAAATTGAATATAATTTTTAATATTTTTTAAATTCGTTTTATTTCCACTTTCTCAAAAGAACGTTCTATTTAAGGAGTTTTGAAACAAAGGCTTAGCCCTTAAGCCCTATAATTGAAAGCGGCTTAATTGTAGGCACCCGTAAAATAAATATCTAGAGGTAATTTAGAATTGGAACTCACGATAACGCACTTTTGAAATGTTCAGGTCCTGTGAACGACTCGACTTACAACCACAAAGTGGCACATCGAGGCTCGTGTTTCCAATATGTTTCCAAATTTAAATTAGAGCAATCACGTTCGTGACATTAAGGCAACGCACCGTTTAATTCGCATGCGCATCAAAATAGAATTCGTTAAGCATCTTTTTGCTCACTGTAGATAATCAATTGCTTATTCGTCTATAAAACACAACGCAGAGACTAAACCTAGTGATTGGATAACTATATTTTAATTTATTAAATACGACAAATTAAAATCTTCCTTTTTCTTCACGCTATATTAATTGATGGGATTGTAGTTAATTGAATTGTTAAAGTGATGCAGTTAAATGCCAATTCAAAAAGGTTGTCGCTTTAATTAAGTAAAGCAATAAATTATTTCCAATGTAATTTAACATAGATTCTTTAAATTCGAAGTCGTTTAGAAAAAAAAACAATTATAATTCAGCTGTAAGTACGACAAATTTCTTTAACTGCTTACGATAACTTAAAAATAATCGGCTTAAATTTAAAGATTTGCATTAAACGCCTAAATGGAGGCAATTAAATAGTTTGTATGTTGTCAGTCTGGATGCATATCTCAACTGCAGCTGTCAAATCCCAAAAGTCAGTTCCATAAATAAGGTGCATTTTAGCAGTTCAAATAGATTACTGCCTTACCGCTAATTGTGTTCATTGATATAAACGCGATTCCAGCCTAAATCAATCCGGATTTACTCAGGTTTTATTTTTTATCAGATCCTAATTATTTGAAAGGATTCAAGACTTAAAAAATGATTTACTTTATAGGTAAATAAACGATTTGACACTATTATTGTCTGCTGCAAGGATTTAAGCCAAACTTGCGCACTTTCCTTAGCTGCCGGTGACTTAAATCAGGATTCCCGACGCCTGCGCTTGCGCCAATGAATTAAAAGCAACTCTCAACGATTAGTAATCAACGTTTATCAACTCCAAAATTTGTACAGTAAAGCAGTTGAACGAGCATAACCTTCTCAAGTTACTTCACTCGTGATTAGTAAGTAGGTTTATTGTTTACTTTATAATTACAGCTGATCGGTCACTTCAATGCATTACGTGAAATCTGCTTTGTGTGTTCATCAAATTACCGACAAGTGTTTTTGTTAAAAGAATGTTTAAACAGCACTTGCGAAATACAACTTACTTAATCAATTGAGAATCATCTGATTGTTGTTGCTAAACGAAATTGCCGGCTCTGATTAGGATTGACATAACCTGCAAGTTATAACCTCAATCAGCTGACTGACCAACGGAAGTGGCAATAATTTAAAACACAACTGAAACTACCTAATTCGTTATTCATTATTAACTGAATTCGATTATGCATTTAATCAATTTCATAAAAGTGCTTTTATTGTTCAAAAATTGCCGTGTCACATCTTTGCGCCACTTTCATCAGCTCCTTAAATTGCGATGCATCCGGTATGTTTGAATTAATTTGTTTTTGTTCCTCCGGCTGATCATCAACAGTATGTTGACAAATATTCTCCACCAAATGACCTTCATCTTGCAGCTGCCTTTTTAGGGCATCAATTTTGCTGTCATCAAACAGTTCTCTGTTTTCCAGCATATATTGATAGGCGTACAAGTCAGCAGACTTAATCCGGAACCGATGATTAAATACTTTTAATAAGCCCCCTATCAAAAGAACATTGTCAGTGTTAGGGTTTAAGAAACTCGAAAGCAATACTTGTTGCATAGTTGCATTACCAATGTAAAGATCCTTAGATGTGTAATATTCCGGGAGATTCGGATCTGAATCGGGATCAACAATACGTTGTGCTTTTAAGAATAACCCACCCCGAATTCCGGAGTTATCAATCGGAGGCTCCGTGATTGTTATCATATCCGTTGACAGTGAATACTTAACAATAAACTGTCTTCCAACGTCTTCAGGATGTGGAGAATCCAGGATGCATTTGTATCGCAAGTGCTTTTTTTTTTCAAATAACATTTAATTAGTATTCAATTAATTTTAAGATAAACGTGAAATACTTTGTTAATGTTGTCAATGTATTTTGTTCGGAATATTTTGGGCTCTCGCGGTATTAAATCCAAGTGGGATGCAAGCGAATCTTCTGGCGTTCCCAGTCCCAAATATTTTGGTGTTCTTAATTTAGGCTGTTGGACAATCTTATTGTCTAGGACAATTGCTTCCGCCTGTGGTCGTCGCAGGACATTTTCGATAAAGTGTTTTGTTACTTTGTTGCAGTTAGTTATTAAAAATTTCCTGCCAAAACCCAAAATTGTGGCGCCAATGTACAAATCATTCACGCTGTAGTATTCCTCAATGTCAACGCATTCATTGAAAAAGGAGCCTAAGGATGAATCGTTATTGATTAGGTGCTATTAGTGTATTAATTGTAATTAACAAACATTGTTGCTTAAACTTTTTGGGAAACCTTATACGCTTCAAGAGCATTTCGAAGCGATCTGTTTCCATACAATATTCGCTGACTGCAATTGTATTGTCTTCCATGTAGAAGAAGATCTTGTAAGTGGTAGGGACTTGATTGTTATTAGCTGATTCTAATGGAATTGCGTCAAATCTAAAAGTTGTTAAAACAAATTTGGAAAAAATGAAGATTTAATGAAATAAGAAATTGTTACTGCAACACAATTTTATTGTGGAGAGGATTTTTGATTGTTTCCATCTCCACCACTGATTCAATGGGTTCAACGATTCTTTCTTTGTACTTTTCCGACGCCATTGGCACTTCATGAAGACTTACACCTTGCGATTTTAGGAATTGCTGTTTTACAAAATTGTTTAATTGAATTAAATTAATAAAATATTTGTCTTATTCCTAACTTACCTTTGTTGCTGGTTCACACGAAATTATGTAAAATAACAAACCATTCAATTTGATGTACGAATTAATGCAAATGTCCTTCCAACTGTAAAAGATTCCTTGTGTGTCTTTCACAATTTTACTGCGTCGTACAACCTTTAAAGGTTTGTCATGAATTCCGTAGCAACTCTAAGGTTCCAAAACGTGAAAAATTATGGCGTCGAGAGGGATCATGAATTGTGATACATACTTTAATTGCTGGCTTGGTTACGGCAATCGTATCATCTGCCATAAAGTAGCGCAACTCCACCAAGATGGGTGCATCACTGCTAAGTTGGAACGATGCGTTGAATGTCAAAACGACGTTGTCATAAATCACATAATGCGGTCGAAATGGGGGAATCGATATTTTCCTGGTGGTTCCGGATGTCCACTTTGGAATGGCCACAACGTGGCAGGCGTTTTCTGGTTGGTTCGTGGCGAGAGCGTCCCTATTGATGCGGGGTGGTGATGATGGTTGGCCGTAACCGTTTTTGAACACTAATGTCTGCGATATGGGATGATGTTGCTTTTGCAATGAATTGCATTTTGTTTCAGAAGTTCCAAAGATGTGGTGCATTTTTGTAATACTTTTTAGGACGAAATAGTTTTGATAATTTATTTATATGAATGCAGTTGTTTTGGGATCAAAACAAATATTAATGTTCCCTAGCAACGGATTTAATATTAATTGTAACATTGACAGAATGTTCTTGTATTTATTCCCTCCTAACTTGAATCCACCTGATTTGATGACTGTTTTATTGGTATTTTGCATTTTGTAAACTCATTTTTAATTCAAACATGTATTTACCAAATGTTATTTTCTGGTTTTCCCTTTAGATAATCAAATAGAATGAACGTATTCCGTGGAAAACACATTCTTTCGCGTGTCCTTAAGACACAACATGCAAACTACAGCACATTCTTGAACAAACATCCCGATTATGTTAAAATTCATCCCGCCGTTGTGGAGGCCATAGCCAAGAAACAGCCAGTGGTCGCTCTCGAGTCAACAATTATCACACATGGAATGAACTATCCACACAATTTTGAGACAGCGACATCCGTGGAGCAGATTGTCAGAGATCATGTAATTAGTTTTTTGTTATTGTGCTGTTTTAAAATTTATTTAATTTGTAAAACTCATTTTTTTAGGGAGCCATTCCAGCTACGATTGCTATAATTGATGGCATCATCAGAGTGGGACTTTCTTCAGATGACATACATACCTTGGCTTCGAATAAAAACAAAGATAAAGGTTCAAATAAAAATTCAAAATAATTTCATAATAACAACAATTTAAAACAATTTTTTAGTGTTAAAAACATCAGCGCGTGAACTTCCTATGATTATCACCAAAAAATTAAGTGGTGGAACCACCGTTTCAGCCACATCCACAATAGCCGAGATGGTAGGCATTGAAATATTCGCCACGGGTGGAGTGGGTGGGGTCCACCGTGACTTTAATTATTCCATGGACGTATCATCGGATTTAAACCAATTGGGATCAACTTCCATTGCAGTGGTTTCCAGCGGCATCAAATCCATATTGGACATTCCGAAAACTTTGGAGTATTTGGTAACACTTCTTTCAACTGTGTTGTTTTCAATTTAAACAATTGCATTAATTATTGTGTATGTATTTAATTACAATTTTTCTGCAGGAAACGCAAGGCGTTTTTGTTGCAACATATCAATGTGAGGACATGGATTTTCCAGCATTTTACACCAGAAGGAGTGGCGTTAAAGTGCAGCACAATTTTGCAAATGCGTCGGATGCAGCAAATGCTGTCAATGTGTTCAGTCACTTTAAGCAATCCATGATTATTGGTGTTCCCATTCCTTATGAGTGTGCGTTAAAAGGTTTGTTTTAAGATTGCAGCTTACAAATTGCACCAACAATTAATGTTATTCAATTGCCAATTGTTTTAATCAGATGAAGACATTAATGATGCTATAACAAGTGCTTTAAAATATGCTTCTGATAATGGCATAACGGGCAAAGAAGTGACGCCCATATTGCTGTCAAGAGTGGCCGAAGTAACTCAAGGGAAAAGTCTTAATGCAAGCAAGTGGAATTGTGTTCAATTCGAATGTTATAGAAAAAGTAATTGTTTAAATTGTTTCACAGATATTGCATTGATAAAGAATAATGCAAAGGTTGCTGCTGAAATTGCTGTTGAATTGAGTAAGCTGCGCAATGGCGAGGAAGTTAAATTGGAAGCTGAACGCAATCATGCTACTACCACCCCTGTAAGAAGAATACTTATTTTTTTAAAAATTATTTTGATTTAAATTAATTTGGAAATCATTATTTTAGCTTGTTATTGGCGGAACCAATGTGGATACTTGCATAAAAATCGAGGAGGACTTTAAGGTAAGATCATAAAGTACGCTATACTTTTATCAGCTAATTGTCATGACTTTTTCAACACTTTGGGCAACATAATAATACGGTAAAAGTAATTGGTGAAATAATTGCACAACTTCTTCATACTTAATATTATTTATTTCAAGTTTCGTTATTTTTTAAAAACGTTGTATGGATTTTCTTTACAAGGGCTTTAATGAGGGCTGTTGTAGTCTCTATTTATCAAGTCATATCGGTTTGTGTTTATTTTTATATTATTGTTTCGTTTAATGTATTGCTAAAAACTTTGCTCAAACTGTATTAATTATTTTAAAGTTGTTTGGTTTTTGTTTAATGAATATACTATTTCCCTGGCGACTATAAGTGTTTTTGTAAAATTGATAAATGAAGAGTGATCTCTATTTTAACCTTAAATTGGAGTTGATGGAATAACGCCTACATATTTTATGTGGATGCGTCTAACTTTAAAAAGAACGGTTACATATTATGTCGCATTACGTTTATTAATGTTGTTTGTACGAATGGTTGCATCTTCATGTTAGTGAGTATTGTATTATTATGATTATTATTTCTTTGTTATTATTATTATTACGCGGATGTATTTTTGTTACATTATAAGTTTTATGCAAAAATATCTATCTAGTAATAAATTTCTCTTAAAGTTTGCTTCTGAACAAGACCCTATATGTACAATCAGATTTATTTGACATTTAGTTTTACATTATATTATATTATATTAAATTTGATTTTTGTTTTCCTCCTCTCGTACTTTTTATGGCTTCAAGTGTGGTAAAATATGTGGGGCGGGGTTGTTTATATATATTTTTTTTTTTTTTTTGATGAGCAGTTTCATTTAATTTATTGTTTTAATTACGCGTACAACATTTTTGGTTTAACGACAAAACAAATGCAAAATAAGCATTTTTTAGTGGGAGCTTTTGCGAATTGTTGTATGCCTTTTTTAATTTCTACATGCATTCCTTTAAAAAAAAAAACAAATGTTTATAAACGTTATAACGATTCGATGTAGGTGTTGTTTTAGTTATTATACATGTCTTTATAAAATTGCATTTGCTGCATAAAAACTGACCTATTTGTAGCAATTAATTAATTATTAACTAGCTGCAGTTGTATGTTGAGGGACAGAGAGAGAGAGAGACTTGTACAATAATTATTATATTATCTACGATTACATATTTATTTACGGTTTAATGAAATGAGAATGTACAATTTAATTTCATTTTTATTCGATATTTTTATTTATTTTTGCACATTAAATTGTCAATGTTTCTATCTTCAGTTTGTTTTATACATTTAATGACACAATTATTTTGACAATCTAGAACTTAGTTGCTAATTAATTTGTATTTATAGTTTCTCATCGCTTTCTCCACATCGATTATAATCGAAGGCGAAAATCTCTAATAAAAATTTGATTCTGAAAAATAGTTCATTTAAACAAGTGCTTCACTGAAATTTTTTTTCTTTTTTTTTTTGGGTTTTCATATTTTGTAATATTTTTGCAATAAATAAAGCATTTTTAATGATAAAAATTACCGTTGCAACATGATTGCAGTTGCCCTTTTTTTTAAATGGAAGTATCCAAATTGATTTAATTATCTAAAATAGTTGAAATAAATTGGCGCGTTTATTATATAATCGTGCAATTTTATTTAATAATTAAAAATAATGGCATAGTTATTATTCTCAATTTTTGTTTTTTTTTGAATTTACATGCAAATCTTTGGTAAATGCGTTTTTTTTTTTACATATATTTTAATCTTACGAAATTATCGAACAATCGAATAGGAAGACCAAAAAAAGTTAATACGATGAGCTATATCATTTAGTGGACAACAACAAATATTCCTTATTTCCGGAAACTAAAAGAGTGCAATTGTTTTTATTTTAATTTTATAATTACATATTGCAAAAGTGTCCAGTGCATATTTTAAAATGAAATAAGTGTCATGGATGAAGCGCCTTTTTGAACATTTCAATTTAACAAGAACCAATTTTAACGTTCAATATTATTTATGCTATATATTTTTGTTTAAAATCAAATAACATTACTTTTATATGTAGTAGCAAAAATAAAATTCATACACACTTTCAGACATAATAATCATTAACTATTTTGATATTATTCAACATTTAATAAGCATTAAGTAACAGTATATTAGTCATATAATGTAAAGTAAGAGTACAAAATATAATGTGCGAAATTTACAAAACTAAACTCTTGACAAGAGAGAAGCCTACCATTATTGTAGTTAACAATTTTAAATGTTGCCAGCATTTTGTGACGACACATTTTTTAAACTAAAAGCTCTAATAATAATTAAAATAGCATGTTTTAGTTTTATAATACACGCGGTATAATATATAATTGCAATTTTGTTTGTTTTTAATTTATATACGACCCCAAGGGCATTTAGAAATATTTGTAATCCGACTTTTTTCGGAAAAAAAGTTGATGATGCAGAAACTCGTTTTGACACCCCCTGAGTCCAAAAAAGTGGTCTAGAAAAAATGTGCAAAAGTACGTCCGTACGCCGTACTATAGAAAAATGGTCTCTAAACTACTGGACCGATTTGTATGAAATTTTTTTGTAAACTATTAAACAAAAACATAAGAATAGGATCTTCGATTTTTCGAGGTCAGATCCTTCAAGGTCAAGTTATTGACAAAAGAATTTTTTTTCGTATAGGGGCTCAAAAATGGGTCCTACGATTTTTTTCATTTCCACAACAATTAATCTTCAAGGTATCTTAAACAAAACTGCATATATATAGGATATCCCGCTAGATGCTCCTTCTGGCGAAAAAGGGGGTGGACAAGGACAAACCCCACTTTTCTATCTCAGCCACCTTGCACAATATCGAAAAAATTCTTGGGGGATTATTGTAGGATAAAATCAGATAAGAAAATTTGCGAAACATTTCAAGGTCAAAATCGAAAAATTCAAGGTTTTTTATATCTCAGCAACCTTTAATATTTTTTTAATTTTTTTTTCACATTATTGTAGGTTTAAATGAGACAAAAAATCTTGCTGAACATTTCAAGGTCGAAATCGGAAATTTCAAGGTTCGACGTACGGCGTACGGCGCACGTATCTCAGAAACCCTAAATATTTTTGAAATTTTTTTTTCACATTATTGTAGGAATAAATAAAATAAGAAAACTTGCTGAACATTTCAAGGTCAAATTTTGAAAACTCAAGGTCATATTTTTATAATGAAAATGTTTAATTCAAATACTATGTGTTTTAGGGTACTATGATGTTCTACATTATTGATAATCTCAATAAAAGTACCAATTTGGGACACAAATCAAGGTCAAAATTAAGAAATTTCAAGGTCAAATTTTTCATATCTCCGAAAAGCTTTATTAAAATGTAGTTAAGCAACAGTCGTTTATAAATTCACACCTCGCTCTCCCTGCGATGTAGTTTTTTTCTCTATTAGTTAATTCAAAATGAAATACAAACATGATGAGTACAATAATTGCTGAAAAGCATTTCACAACACCACAATTATAATGTTGTAGTACGAAGACACAATTGAGTCGTCAACTTATTGGAAAAAAAAAAAAACAAAACAAATAAAAACTAGTACCCTTATGTACAGTTATTCGCCGAAGATTTACTACGCCACAAGTTGATTTGATGACGTGTCATCTTGTGATTGGGGCGTTTAATGAATCAAATTGCATTTCAATTATTTACTTATATAGGAATATACCGTTGTGTTGTAATATAGTTTTTTTTTTTTTTTTATTTGACGAAATTTACTTTATTGTAGGAAAACTATACTTGTTTTCATGTTAATTAATTCGAGGCACTATTTTGTAAGCTCATTACTTATAAGTTATAACCAACAAAGCAATTTAAAATGTTTATCTTGTATTTATATTTCAATTTCAAACATAGGGATTTCGTTTTTTCTTTCCTCTTTTTTTTTTTTGTTTTCTTTGTAATAAAATGTTTACACAACCAATATGTAATGTATTAAATAACAATCAACAGTTAATTCATAATTTCAGTTATTTTTGTGTTTTTTTTTTTTTCATTTCATTCTATTTGTATGTACAATAAGAGTAATTTGTTTTAAATATCTACACAGTATTTGTTAATGCAATATAATATTATGCTTTGAGGGACAATACATACATTCAAACAAATAATAATAAATGTATAATGTATATATATCTAAACTTTCTCATGCATTTCATATTTGCAATTAAGTCTCGTCTATTATTTTTACAATAAAGCTTCTTCTTCATACATTTTTTTTTTCACATATTTTTCTTGTTAAAAAATTTCCCATATTTTTTTTTAATTTCTTTTTTAACTTTATACGGCATGAGAATGCTATACATTATATTAAATATATATTATATATATGTTTTGCAATATATATATATATCATTGTCCATTAATACATTTAGATAAATTAAATGAATGCATTTTTTTCATTATAATATTTAAACACTATAATTTTATAATAGGTACTTGTGCACATATATTTTACAAAAACTGTAATTGTTGCGGGAATTGAAATTAACTTTTTGAGCATTGTTTTTACATCTCGGTTGTTTTTATTAAAGAGGATTTAAAAAAGCATTTAAATATTTGTATTTGTTGTCTCAAATTTTAATGAAACATAATATATGTTAATTATATTAGCAAAAAGGCAAAATGTTTAATATTTTTTAATCGGGTTTTTTTGTTGAAAAAATTGGAAAACTTTGGGTTCAATGGATTTAATTATTTGCCAGACACTTTTATGTGTGCCCTCGTATACTCGAATTTTTTTTTATTGAATGGCCCAGATTTGAAATTGTATAATTAAATTTTGTTATTAGCGCATTTTCTACGAATTAATGTATAATATTTATTATAATATAATAGCGATTTTAAAACAATGTAAGACTAAACAAAATGCACTTAACAGTTAGTAACATATTATAATGCATAACTTAAACATAATTTGTATAAATGAATTATAAAACGTTAAACGTTTTCACTCACAATGGATATTGTGTGAAGAAGCGCATGTTGCACTGAAGCCTCCCCCTAAATTATAGCATAATACTATGTTTATTGATTACGTTATAATGGTTGATGCATTTTGAATGCACTTTTTGTTCTGTACTGCATATAATGCAATACATAATAATTATATAACAGTATCTATAATTGAATCACAATTTTATCTAATACATTAATACTAATTAATACATAATATTATACCGAAGCGGTTTTATTCTTTTCCCATTTGATTCTTTGTTTGTTATTCTATTGTTTCTTCATCGTGTGCAATTACTTAGTTAGTAATGCACATGCATATTTATTGGTTCAGTTTATTTCTATTCAAATTTATTTAGTTTTTTGTGTGTTTTTTTTGTTTTTAAACTTTTTACTTTTAATTAATGTTTAATTATTAGTTTATAATTAAATAACCATTGTTATTGAACATGGCGTTTTTAAATGACAGTGTTACACAATTTTAATTTTTATATATTTGTGAGTGATAAAAGCTTGCATATAAAGCTGCAATCTTAAATTAATTAAATATCCTCACAGTCACAGTCAATGCTGTTAGCCGTTTCAATTGATTTGTAGAAACGTACACCACTGAGATCGCGATTGTCGCATGGCGTTCGTGATCTACAGTGGGCGGCAGCACCCGTGCTAGCATTGGCACCGTAGCGGCGCCATCGATCACCAAACAGCTGTTCCAAGTAATACCGTAGTCAGATTTTAGTCACAGTGGGCGCATTCAGGAGTCTGTGGTTGTTGTTGTTGTTGTTTGAGTTAATCCGGGTAATCGAGCCGATCCACAGAGATCCCCGCGTTTTTTTTATTGTGTGGGGTGTGTGTGGGTGAGTGTGTTTATGCGATTCGCATTGCCAATCACAAACACGTATGCACGCACGCATCAAGGTGGGAAATATAGAAGTTTTGTTGTGTATTTTTCATAACATTTTAAGCTTTTATCTTTAGGTAGGTATATTTTGGTTTTTAATTCAAGAATTCAAATTATTATTTTTGAATATTTTGATAGGTTAATATATTTCCTTTGTTTTTTTATCATCAGGATTTAGGCATTATTATTAAATATTGTTTGGATATAGGTATTTATCATAAGGGAGATCATTAAAAGTTCACAAAATTAACAACAAATAGTCATCAAATCGCCAATATTGGCAACACTGGACATCTCTTCATTTTTTACAAACTTTCGACTAGAGTATCTCTTAATTAAACTGTCAACTTTTTACGTTACGGTACAACATACACAAAATATATTATTATATTAAATAATCCATTTATTTTAAAGTAATATACAGCAACGTAAAAAACATTTTAATTATTGCTTTTCTCAAAAGTTGAAAAACAATGCGATAGCCAGTGTTGCCACTACTACCGTGATGAAATTTAAATGGGAATGTGGGGGTGGGGGAGGGTTTACAATTTTAATAATTTAAAAGGATTACTGTTAGTTAAAGGCTATACTGTATATAAGTAGCTACTAGTTTAAAAAAATTTAAATTTGGAATGAAGACATTTGCGTTACGTCATCTTCGTGCTAATAGTTTGGGTATCACAATTTAGTTTTTGTTTATGACGGATCAATGGTCATTCTGGAAAAAATTATTTGCATGCACCACAAGCACATGCGCTTAAGGGTTAATATACGAGTATTCAGTATTTTAATTCATTTAATTGTAATTAATATATGTATATGAACTACAGTAGTTCCGTTCTATTGGCATCTCATTCAGTTTATTTTAATAGAATGATATTTATTTTAATGCTTTCTCTAGGCGACAAGAGGTGGCGCTTTCTTTTTAAGGGTTGCTTCACTTGTGTGGCAACACAGTACCAATCATAAATTGCAATCATATATTAAATTACATCTAGTTATTATAGTAAAAGTCCCAACTCCAATTGTACCAACCCTGTAAACTTAAATTATGGTTGATTTCTTGATTAATTATTTTGCAGCGCCACTTGCGGCCACTAGAGTAACAAATATATTGAATGATTAAGTCAATTGCTTTAATTGTTGCTAAAAATTGTCAAAACAAAACTAAATGAGATCTCAATAGAACGCGGCTAGTTGTTACAAGCGCGATATTATTGCTTTGACGTGATGGTTTTTTTGCTGCTATTTTGTTTTTGAATAGAATCGCTACCCAAATATTGCAAAGGTGAGAGCACAAATATTTTCCAACAATAATATGGATAAATAATAATAAAATTAAGTACATTACAAAATACATATTACATACATACACTGGGGTGCAATAGGTTTTTGAGTATCAATTTTCAGGAGTCAGATTTTTAGTTTTTAGTTAGTAGTAGTTGTTGTGTAATTTTGTTAATGTTATATCATATAGGTATGAATATGTAGCGAATATTTACATAATTAAATAGTATGGTGACATAAATGGGGGGGGGGGGTGATTGAAGCGAAGAGATGGAAAAAACATTGTGCACGATTTTTTGGTCTGGTTTTAGTTAAAATTAAAAATGAAAAACGCATACTTTTGGTGTACGCGTTAAAATTGTGTGACGAACTTATAGGAGAAGAGGATGTTAGAAAGAAATGTGAGTTCTACATTTGACTAAACTAATTTAAAATGGCCTACTTTATGAATTGGTGGTTATTCTACGGTTTTATTGTGTCCTCAATACACAGCTCATAAATCATAATTGTGATATTACTGGTTGACTGCAATGCAATGCACAATTATTGCAATTATTTTTTTGACTGCATCCATTAATTATTGTTGAAAAAGAAACACAATAAAGCGAAATCCAAAACAATTGAAAGCATCACGCGTGTAATTATAGTTCACATCGATTTTGAACCGGCACGATAAAAAGTCGAAGGTCACGAGAGTGGATTATTTTATCAATATGTAATCGAATTGTCGGCAAATTAATGTCAAGTAATATTATTTTTAATAGAAATTTTCTAATCAGGTGGTTCTTTTTCGTTAATTCTTTGTTTTGTTTTTGTAATTACAGTCGAACTGCGTTAACTCGAACGTCTGCTACTCGTGTTATTTAAATGTAACTGGAATTCGAACCAAATCGAGTGGCAGAGTACAAATTGCTTTAAAGTATTTTTATTCTATACGTGGAAGTTTTTTAAAACGAACTTCTTATAGCGATTCGTGTTATTGAAGTTCGACTGTAACTACAAATTGTATGATGAACTATGATTTATGAGGAGCTTTATGAATCGGTGTTGTTGTTTTGTGGGGTTGTGACATATGTGACGGTGGTGTTGTGGTGTTACATGCTTGTCTGTTTACAATGTGTTTAGTTTTAGTATATTTTTGTGGAAAGTATGTATGATTCTCTTCGTGTACGTGCAATGTGTCCTGACTCTCTGCGTGTTATAGCTATGTAGTTCTCTATTTCTCATAAGGATGGCCATTTTGATTTTCTGGAAAATAACAAAGGTTGGTGCGATAATGTGCATTATATTTCAATTAGAAAATTATTGTTTTAAACAATAGGGAGTAGGATGAACAGTTGTTGTACAATTAAATGATTAGTTTCGGTAAATATGTGTAATGATGGGGGCTAAAATAGGCAAATATTCATATTATAATATGGTTACGTGTATATAGGGGAACAAAAACCAAACATTAATATATATATATTATATATATTAGTATATCATATCACATTATTGACATATAACGGTTATAATATAATTATATATTCTATTTCAAGTCATAGTAGGATTGGTGAAAAGAGCACACACAAATATGCAATAATAATAATAATAATAATAATAAGTAGTTAATGTATGTATTGTATTTATAATGGTTAATTATTTGTTAGTTAAATGCATTGCCAAGAGAAGTAGATGAAAGAGTAATTTGTAAAATAATAACTAAATATTTATCTGATAAATGGGGGTGTCCTTTACATACCTATAAGTGGGCGCTTTTGTGTCGAATTCGGTAAGCTCATAGTTGTTATTTCCATTGATTGCTTTTGTCGTAGTGGCAGCTGACGATGCATTGCTCATGTCATCTGTAATGCACACAGACAGGATTTTCGAATTGTGTTATTGTCTACATATACAATATGATAATTATTAACTACAAGCGCGGAAACAACATGTTGCATTGTTTGCGGAATTTTTCGCGAGGTGTTTTTTTTACTAATCCAACACTAAAAAATCTATTGCCGCAATCATTTTTGGAATTATCACAATTTTTACCAATTACCTGCGTTTTTTTTTGCAGTTTTCGCGATTTAAATAGAATTTTAACAAATACGCTTCGTTAAATTTACAGTTTTAGCGTGATTGAATTATTAAAGATTATTTATAAATTATAACTAATACGATACCTAATCCTGCAAGACCGTTTCCGCCGACGACACTTTGCTCAGCACATGTGTACAACTGTTTGTGCTTTAAATATTTTGGCGTTGTCTCATGCACCAGGAGCGACTCCCGCTCCGACTCGCCCGACCCAATTCTTGTTCGTTCTCTGTCTCGATTGCCCACTTTAGGTTCTGCATGTATTCCACCATTTATTGATGTATTTGGTATCTTTAAGTTGTACGCAATGATGGGCGACAATTGATGTTATTACTTCATTTAAATATATATTTTGTTAAATGTTAAATGCATTATCGGTACATACTTGTATTTGTGGTTCAATCTCCGGATTCAAGATCGAACATGCCATCTCGCTTTGTAGCAACTTTATTTTCTGGATCATTTCTTTGATTTCGTACCGCAATATCCCCAAAAAGCAGAGCTTTAAGAACGCTATTACACAATATCCCAGGACAAACAAAATGTCCGCCGTACTTTTCAACCACGTGGCTATTTTTTCGCCGCATCCCTTGAAATCAATTAAATTAACGTTTATTGAAATCAGATTTAGAGGCATTTTAAAAAATTTAGAATCGTTGGTGCGTTCTTTTTCGTTAATTTTTTGTTTTGTTTTTGTAATTACAGTCGAACTGCGTTAACTCGAACGTCTGCTACTCGTGTTATTTAAATATAACTCGAATTCGAACCAAATCGAGTGGCAGAGTACAAATTGCTCCAAAGTATTTTTATTCTATACGTGGAAGTTTTTTAAAACGAACTTCTTATAGCGATTCGTGTTATAGAAGTTCGACTGTAACTACATATTGCATGATGAACTATGATTTATGAGGAGCTTTATGAATCGGTGTTGTTGTTTTAACAAATTTATATTTAACAAAGTGAAAACAAAAATTTAAAACAGTTAAATATTTAAATTTTAAATAAAAATGCAAAAAAGTGTCGCATTAATTAAACATCAACAGACGATATAGCTTTAAAAAGCGTACAACACATTGCTCAGAGATAATAATATGTTTTTGACGGAGATCATGTTGTCCCCATTTGACACGCTGATTAACATCAGAAACAACCTAAATTTTTGCCCAAAAAAAAAAAAGTCCTTTTTGTAATGAGAAAACGTGAGCCCGAAGCTAACATGTCTTCATGTTCAAAGGGAGAATAATCTCTTTATGTTGGCTAATGTGCGGTTACATAAGTAATGTACAAAGCTGTATACTTTTTGTTAATTATGATGATTTATGACTTTGGCAAAATGTATAAAGGATATAACGTTAAATGTTGACCATTTAATAAGGGCGACATTCTACTTTAAAACTGTAATAATTTTAGGTAAACAACGATTAAATTTACTTGTTGGTGCACCGTCCGACATGAGGTTGCAATATTTTTTGATTCGCCAGCTCGTGACTCTGTGACGACGTGTGTGTGACTCCAAGTGAAATTTTCAATTTCGGTGATGTTGCTCTTCTGCTGAGAACTGCTTGCAATGATATCGTCATTACGGAAGACAACGGCTGAAGCCAACGGCCGCCGTGACACTCCGATTTGATCGACAATGTCGGTGGTAGAACAGCAGGATGGAGGATATGATGATCGATTATTTGACATTATATCCTTGTTGAGTTGTTGTAATGACAGGGTGTTTATTGTTTTGTAACATCATTAATTTTGTCTTGAATTTTAGTTTAATCTTTCAATTGTTTTAATGTTTAAATTATTTTTTTTAAATACAATAGTTTTTCTTAAATTTAAAACAAAAGAAAAAAACTTACTTGTGGTCCCAATACTCCACAGCATTTGTTCTCGTATTGCAATTTGTCCCACAGCTCAGTAAAATCTACGGAGCTGCTGTATTCTGCAGCCAAACGGGATCTACAAACAATAAATGGGTCTGCCTTCAAGTAATAGTTTCACAAAAAAAAAAAATGGCAATTTTAATAATATTTTTAAATCAATCTTCGCCTTTAAAGTTTTACAGTTATTTAATGCGTCCCTCACGATTCCATTTCAATTCCACCTTTGCTTGGGATACCAAAAAAACATCCATAGCAACTTTATTACACGCGTGTCAGCGCATTATAACGTTATAATAATTAATATAATGTACGAGAGGACCCGCATTTGTGCAATTGACCCGCCTCGCAAATAAAATTCCGTTTTATCCATAAATGTTTTATGAATTATTCGTCCTAACATATATAGATGTCCACATTTATGTACAATTTAAAATACACATATTATACGCCACCCCCAAACTGCCCAACTGCCAACCAACCCCCAACAGTCGCAAACGACCCACGTCGACTACAGGACATACACCACAATTACGTTACGCCTACTACAGAATATAATTATTGTATTCATGCAATTTAAAAATACATGTGCAGCTGTTTTGTAAATCGGCTGTGATAAATTGTTTACACTTGTGTTGTGCGAGGGGGTTGCTCGTTGCTCCCTCCCCCCCCCCCCAGCATAAACGCCACACACAGCAATATTAATTTTGGAATCGGGGGTGAGGGGAGGAGGGGCGGGGGGTTTGGCCTGCTGTGTATGCGGGTTTGTGTGGTGTTTGGCAGATTTTCAAAAATTCTTCACCCTGTCTAAAAATAGCTCACACAACGAAATCGATATTCTTATAGCGATTGCAGAAAACGCAAGGAAACTAAGACAAAATTGTGCGGTGGTGGAGTGGGGGGGGGGGGGAGCAGGATGTGGTGTGGGCAGGATGTGAAAAAAAAGTAGGGTGGAATCGGGCTGGTGTGGATGTGGTGCGAGTATATATTTTATTACAAGGAGCTTTACCCTGCCGGGGGGTGGGGGTGGGTGGGTTTTGGGAATTGACGGAAGCAAATAAACCGAAACAAGACGGGGCCATTGGATTTTGGGCAAGGCGGGGGAAGGGTTGATAATAAAATGTGTTTAATATACGGACATCTACCACAGACATGCCACGCCACCTCTCTCCGTCAACGCTCCACAGACCCGTTGCTAAATACTTTTGAATTATACACACAACACAGGTGTACATATTGTGCTAAATAATTAGTGTTTCGTTGGTGTTTCGCTTCCTTTTATTTAAATCATATTAATTGTGGGGTGGGGGAGAAAGATCAACAGAAAAATTATGGTGAAACATTGTCAGAAATTAATTAACATGGGGCAATTTGTTCAGCATATGTTTGGTCATGGCATGTAAGTGTGTTTTTAATTATATCTCGTACATGCGTATAGGGCTGATTAATTGAATCGGCTGTTTGTTTCTTGCAATTTTTTAAAAAGTACAGTGAGTGAAATTTAAATAAATTCACGCTGTTTTTTTTTTAGAAATAACACTAGAAACCGTTAACGGTTATGATTCGAACCTATCAGTGTAATAACAAGGCCATACGATTAATTTAAAAATTAACAAGTATTTCTTTTTATTGGAGTAACCGTTTTGGTTATTAGATAATCATGATTTTTTTAGTGTTTAATTAATTCATTTTAGTTTGAAGTGATTAATACAGGATTTTGTTTTTTGTCTTTAAATAATTTTTGTCTGTACTGATTTATCAATCTTTTTAATGTCTTATTGTGCAAACTATTTCTTTAAGTTGTTGTATTTGATCAAAGGAAAAGGAAAAAATTAATTAAATCACGGACATTCTAATTGCATAATTTTCATAAAATAAAAATTTATTTGTAATATTTTTTAACTAATAATAAAATTATGGAGAAACTAAATTATTAAAATTACAAAACTGAAGAAAAAGGATATTTTTTACAAAATTATTGTGAATTTCTGCACAATTCATTTACCGTTCCTTTTTTGTTTTACCTTTTATTTATTTCTATGACCTTGGTATTACGCTGATAGGTCCGAATCTACAGTTAAGCAATAACGGTTTAAAAACGCAGGGAATTAAATTGAATTTCGCTCGCTGTATTGCCAATTTCACTCGTGCAACTGCAATCTTAATATTAAAACTACCTAGATACAGTTACTTAATTTAAAAGCTTTTCGTTATTTTCTAATATCTTATATTCTCCTTCGAACTATAAAAGAAGCTCAGTTTAAATTGTATTTCCTGCACTGTAGGAGCTTGTATATAAAAACACCCACTTATGCAAACGTATTGCGGTCATATAAATTGCAAACAATGGAAGCTCGTGTGCTTTTTAAATCAGTGTGGATCACAATGGGTATATAGTTACGTGCCTAGTTACAAGAAATACAATGTGCTCGTGTATTTATTGGCAAAAGAAACTGATTGTGAATTGTATTGATATTTCTTGATGAAAATATTTTATTTCATATTTTTTTATAATTTTAATTTAGCAACGAACAAGTAAATTAAAAGCGTTGATGTTTCCCAATAATTAATTAGCGTACTTACACAATTATTTTTCAGTAATTAAGGGCTTACCTTAACATTGGTTGTAGCTCCTGCATTATCTTGTCAAACTTAAACATCCAAAAGATGCCCAAAATTGCGTCGCCAATTAACAAAACTAATAAAAGTAACCAATAAGCGTTTAGCAGCTTTTCGGACAGTCGTAAGGCACCGAGACACCCTATTAGTTGCAGGAAACCTGTGTCCAATTGGGGGGTAGGGGTCAAAATCAATTACAAATACATCTCATATTAATCGCACTCACCAGATTGCACCAAGAGTGCCAAATAAGCGTACACAAAACTGGGCTGCCCCAGATTTAGACCGTTGACAAGGAGGCGCTTGTAGTCAGCAAGTAGCACTTTACCAGCTACGCCACAAAATACAATGACCGCCATTAATAGAACAGCATTGCATGTGTATATCCACAGTCTGTAGTACCTGAGGAGTGGGAAGAGCCAAATTGCACCAAATTGAGTCAGTATTAAAGTATTTTAAAAGCTTTGCTGCAATATAATTTGCGATTGTGAATACAAATATTTATTTACCGCATGGCCTTCACGTCCGGCGACTGCTCCTGAAGCCCCTTTGGGTTCATACGGCTCGGTGAAATACAAGCTCTTTTGTTAGTGACCTTGGTTTGTGCCGGAACGGGACTCAAATCGTTGAGTATTGTTGCGACGGGAGCCTTAAATAACGAAAACAAAACAAAATCATTCAGTTGCAATTGGTCATTTTTGGGCGGGTGCAATTTAATGGTCTCAATCCCCACTTGCTGCACCCCCCACTTGCATGTCATAATACACCCGCCCGCAATTACCTGTACAGTACAAGGATTTTTAAAGTTGTTCAGTTCATTCAATAGGAAATTCGATTTGTTTGTTTTATTATCAAACGAAATCGATTTGGTCAAGTCAATTTGAAAATGATGGTTGTGATGATGTGCTGCTGCTGCTGCTGGATGTGAATGCGGATGATTTGTTTGTCGATTATGCAGTTGAGATTCTAGCTGCTGCTGGAGACTGCTACTACTATTGCTGATATTGTTACTGCTCTTGGTTAAGATATTCTCAATGGTGGTTACTTTCTCCTTGCCCGTTATGGCCTGCCGTTCATGAACGGTAGATGTACGGACTGACAGCATCACAAACATAGCCCGACGGTTTATTACACCAGCACTTTGGCATAATATTCTCTGGTGAATGAATGTTTATTGTCGTTGTTGGTATTTTGACTATTTCTTTGAGACGAATGATGATGATGGTGGTGTGGTGTGGGGCTGGGGTGTGAAAATATAATCCGTAATATGTTTTTGCCAGTTAACGGATTGAGTTTTTTTGGTTGTTTTTTTTTTTTTTTTGTGGGGGTCTGAGGATGCAGCGGTTTGGTCCTTTGGTTCTCAGCAACACAATATCGTGTTTGTTTTTGTTTTGGTTTTAAATCTAGCTTCCTCCATTTTTATTGTGCTGTGCATTTTTCTGGTTGCAATGTGTGTGTGTGTTGTTATGAATGGGCATTGAGCCGTAATGCATAAGATTCAAGGGGACATTATTTTTGGGGCTGGAGTGGCTAGAGTGAGTTATTTTATTTTCCCAAATTTAATGTTTTTTATTTGTTTAATTGTTAAACACTTTTTCTTAATTGTGCATTAAATTAGTGACCGCACGTTTTCTGCGTAGTTATTTGTGTACATCACTCGTACTCACAAAACTATTTTTTTTTGCATCTGAATCAAATTTTATTATAATTCGAATTCAATTCTTAGTAAACAAGCCGGTATTACTGTTGATTTCTGTTGCAGTACGGTTAAATAAAGTATGACCCTGCTGAGTTCATGCATGAATCCGTTTGACAACTGCGTTTGAAGTTTTTGTGTCCTTTTTGATAAATGTGGTGAACTCCACGATCCTGCGCCATTTGTTGTGTGCGATTTCAAATGACAATAAAACGTAATGTTGCCGACATTTTTTCTATTTTTAGTTGCGTTTCATCTGGAACAAGACAAAGAAAAACATTATTTCATAAAGAGCACAAACAAAAAAAAAAACAACCAACCAAAAAAAAGGACAACAAAAGCGTGGTAAAGAAAATGATATTCCTCACAAGGAATCCCCACCCCCCAACCACCCTGGTGAATTATCGCATGTATTGAATTTTGGCTTGGGAGATTGACCCACTTTGTTTTTGGCGTTGTAATGTATTTCATCTGATTATATGATTTCCTATTTCCTTTAAGGCCTTTATGAAATATTGGAATGCACACACACTCGACAATATATTATGCTAGGACGCACCCTTTTAAGGGACTAAATATGAATGAAAGTCCTACGCGTTCTGTCTCTATACACAAAAGACATTTGTAGGCATTTATAAATACGAATGATAACGCATAAAATACGCTGTTTAAACGCTTGGTTACATTATACTACTTGTAAGTCTGAAAAAGGATGAGTGCGTCGCCAATTAATGGACTGGCGTGGCTGCAGCCTGTAACCGGTACTTGAATGAAATAGAAAATGTGTGGAAGTTGAATCAGTCGGGATTTGAGACAATAATAGCTTCGTTTTTTTTTTGATTCAATAGCACCATATTTTATTGTACATTTTTAACAATGACATTTCCTCTAGTCGGCATGGGGTGGTGTCCTTTTTAATATACAAATTGTAGTAAAATTGCGAGATTATTTTGCAGCGCCATCTTGCGGTAAATTAAGTAACAAATATACCGAATAAGTCAACAGTTAAAAGTACATATTAACGTTTTAAATAATGGACGAAATTGAAAATTCAATTGGCCCTTTTTTTCCATGAACTGCGTTTTTTTTTGCGACGCGTATTTACAATGTGGTTTTGTGTTTTAAATAACAGTAAAGCCATTATGCAATATAACAACTATGTGTGTCAAATGGTGGTAAGTAGCTATTTCATTTAAAGTTTTTGTGCGTGATGACATGACCATACAATGCGAGTATTCATGCAGCACAAACGAACGTTCGCTTCAATTTGTACATACTACATAATATATATTATACGTATGGGAGGTAGGAAAAAAAAAAAATCATAATCAACCGCTTTGAATCACACACGGGCACAGCACTGCTGCCGTTGCCCCATAACCCTGCAAATTTTATTCTGCGATCGATAAATTATGTGTAATTTGAATGTAAATAGTAAATACGATGTACATATATTAGATTGAGAAGCTCGGAATGACATGAATAATACAGCTGCAATGTAGCGAGTGTGAACCAAATGTCTTGATTACAAAACAAACCTAATTATAGTGTCATCAGTGCAATCACCTCATGCAAATTGTTATTTTAAAACATAATGCCATAACAGAATGAAAGTTAATCAGTTCGCTGATTTTTAATTTATTACGATTCACCACTACTAGGGGAAATACATTAAACATCTTGTACAAAGTACACTTTGCATGACTCGTTTTTGATCAAGGGTTGTCGTTTTTGTAAACTATTAAAGAAAAAACTTACTATTGCAATTATAGTTTTTCCAAGGTCAGATGCTTCAAGGTCAAGTTATTGCCAAAATCAGTTTTTCTTGTATGGGTGCTCAGAAACGGGCCCTACGATTTTTTCATTTCACAATAATTAATCTTCAAGATATTCTACATAAAACTGCATTTATCTGATATCCCGTTAGGTGATCCATCTGGCAAAAACGGGGGTGGACAAAGACGAACCCCACTTTTATATCTCAGACAAATTACACAATATCAAAAAAATTCATTCACATACACGTAGTGTTTATTATTCGAAAAAAGTTGCTAGAACATTTCAAGGTCAAAATCGAAAAATTCAAGGTCAAATTTTTTATATCTCAGAAACCTTAAATATTTATGAAGTTTTTTTTTCACATTATTGTAGGCTTAAATGAGACAAAAAAACTTGCTGAACATTTCAAGGTCAAATTTTAAAAACTCAAGGTCATATTTTTATAATGAAAATATGTAATTCAAATACTGTGTGTTTTAGGGTAATATGATGTTCTACATTATTGCTAATCTCATTAAAAATACCAATTTGGGTCAAAAAAACAAGGTCAAAACTCAGACATTTAAAGGTCACACATTTCACATCTCAGAAAAACCTTATTAAAATGTAGTTAAGCAACAGTTCCTACGTTGTTTTTTTGATTTTCGTAATTTTTGACACGATTAACAACAAAACATATCCTTTCCCCATACGGTAAATAAAAACCTCTTGCCAAGGCATCAACAAAATAGAGCCACCTATGTCCTACATAGTCACCTATAAGTTGTACAATAAAATTGTAACGGCGAGTAGTACGGTTGCAATAAATAAATTTCTATTTTGAGCCGACACGTTTTTTGTTTATTATCACAATGATCGAATCAGCTATACGAAATACCATGTTGAAGCGAACCAGATTCCAACCATCAGCAAATTAAAAACAACATTTGTTTGGGTGAAAAAAATATGTAATATGTGTACATAATATAATATATATCGGCAGCACAAATTGATGTGGCAATCGTGTAAGCGTTGCCTAAAAATTCCTGACCACATCCCATTGTGGAGTAAAGTCAAAAAGAAGGGGGAGGGCGAATAATTCGAATAATAATTGTAAAAGCGACCGGAATAATGAGATTTTCGGTAAATACGTTAATCCCCAGAAGAATCTTTTCGCACCCTTGAGTCCAAAAAAGTGGTCCAGAAAAATATTGCTGTGCGTCATAAGTGGGTGGTGCGGCGCCCACTGGATCTCAGTAATTAATGCTGGATTGATTTGAGTGGTTGTCGTCACCTTTTTTTTTCCTTTTTTTTGACAAACATTTTCTTCCGTTTTCATTATCAATCATGCCTTTGTAGTTTAACTTTCAACGATAGTGTAACAAAATAAAAAAACTACTGCAATTCACACTACTTAATTGTGATTTAATTAAAATCACGTCAGTCGTTAAAACATCAAATGCCGCACCCGATATATACCTTTATCGTCTGTGAGTACATACAAAACCAATTAACACGAACCACATAAAGTGAGTTTGGCTTTGGGTAATTTTACAAAAATAAATATACATTTTCAAGTTGCACCCACAAAAAAAAAAAAAAAAACATCAAACGATCGGAGACGAACATAAAATGTACAAAAACCCTTTTGCAGCGTCGTATATTTTTACATGTAAGAAAGGTGAAACATAAATAACACAGCGGCCGCGATTCGATGTAAGCAAGTGTATTAAGGGAATGCGCCTTATGCCTGTCGCCTGTGTTGTGCAAAGAATTCGGTATTGTGCACAATATGTTCCATAATGTATTGTGGCTTAAGGTCTGAGAGCATTACGTTGCGGCCATCAGACATCTAATCTTAGACAGCTCGTCTATTTGCAGAGGCGTATAAGTAGTTTTATGTTATGTGGTACAACGACCATAAATATAACTGTAACGTCTGTAAGGAACGGCCGGTAAAATGTACGTGGCATGCACCTGATTAGTTATAGGTTTTAGCCCATAAAATACTAAATGTACGAGGGCGTTTCAGAAAGTTCGCGGAATTGGATTAGAAAGAGACAGATATACATTTTAAAATGTTTTTTTTTTAATTTAATCGGTTATTATTGTAGATCTTTCGATTATTTTTCTATCCTTTTAAGAAAAAAATCCGTTTCCTGATGAAATGAGTACATTTCTGGCTTTCTTTACTTTGACTTATCGTCCTTAAATCGCCACCCACGCATGTCTTTTGTCAAATTTAGAAAAATTCAGTAAAATTCTCTAGACCTTGGCTATGAGGTGAATAATGCATTTCTTATAATCCTTGTGGACTGATGAAACGTCTTTAAAAAAAAGGAGCACGACGCTCCTAAATTTTATTCGTCTTTTTAATAATTTTTAATAATTATTTCTCACAAATGATTTAGATTTTAGCACATTAACTCTAATGAGCATAGTATTTTGAGGTGACGGTTGATTCCTTTCTAAATATTTATAATCAATTAACATAATCCTTAAATATTTGATCCACCAACCCTTTCTCGCATATTGTGCGACTTCTCATAGAGGATGAACAACCGTTTTATGTCACTGCATGTAGAAAAACAAGGCATGTTTCGACTCAGGATCATAAGGATGAACACAAGTTTCATAATTATATCAATACTGACGGATTCTTATCACACATTTCATTTAATTTTTCTAACCCCCATTCATTTCATCCATCATGCGAATTTATTCCGCGAATATATTAAAACACCCTCGTGTATAAATTTGTAAATTTTATACTCGCGAGTTGATTGCACTATTAAATGTGCACACATAAAATATGTATTTACTAATGTACAGGCTGGCGCATAATCTTTGGTCATAACAACTGGGTAACAAAATTTATTGCAACTAAAATGTAACAAATTTAAAACTTTTATTATTCTGTTTAAATTCAACAAATTTCTGTTCTTTGCAATTTCATTTAAATAACATTTTGTAAATTTTTCACGCTACGATAACTTTTTTTTACGCGGTTTTATTGATGGTGTATTGCTTTAAATTATTTAAACTTAAATATTTAATCTACAAAATAAATAAAAAACAAAAAAATACTTTAAATGCAAAGTAAATAAATGTTCATATTAAGAACTTATGCGCCACCCTGCATTTACAATTTGTGTGTCGTGTCTTCAAAATTGACCTTTGGCATAAAATGCTGTATCGTTGGGTGATGGGTTAGATGTGTCAGGGGGTTGCACATATTGCACATTGCAATAAACTTATGGTATTACTCCCACAAGTCACTTTACCGATAATGTACACAAAGCTCATTGTACAAGCACCAGTATTGTATCATATATTGCGTGCGGGCCGTTATGATGTACAGTGATGGTTAAATGTAAGCTGTGGGGATGTTTTTTTTTGTTTTCTTTGTTTCATTTTGGGGCTACATTGTGGCATAATATGTAATTACACAGCTGTCACGCATAATAGTGGGCGCAAATATCCGCATGCATTTTATCGATTACTTTAGAATGTCAACTGTTATTTTAATAGTTCTCTTTATGTGGGTAATAGTAGGCGCAGATGTTTTCTGTTTTTAAAAATAGAAAAGTTTATGTCGTTGCAATTACCTTCATATTTTTCCTTTTAAGTTAAACAGTTCGTTATATCACTTCAATTAATGCAGTTAAATTAATTGCACGTACATGTTGGAATGAAAGTTTTGTTTTAGATCATGTAATCGTGTTTTCTGCAGCTTTCTTCTGTCGTATAAAAATAAAGGGAGTTGATTTTGAAAATTAATTTTGTAAATTTGTTTTTGTTTTGTTCACAAATTTTATACTTTTTTTTTGTTTTTTAACAAAACATTATTCAGCACACTGTTTTTATATTTTCACTTCATACTTTGTAACAATCACTAAGCGGTTGTCATGATTTTAAGTTAACTGTATTGTATGATAATTGATTAGTTGCTTTGTAAGCTTTGATGTTTGAAAATATGTTGCGTGCCTCTGTTAAAAAGCTTACCATATTTTAGTAAACAAAATTTAAACAATTTAATAATTTTTTTTCCTTTGTGCTCTTTTGCACTGACACAACAAGAGGGCAGACCTCAGACAGTTTCAAACACCAAAGCTTGTGAACATCTAACACAATGTTGCGATCATACAATGATTTGATGTTAACACAATTCAATGTAAAATTAAAATATGAGTGCTTCTCCTGAATCTTATATAATAAATTGATGGCACATTATATTCTTTGGACTTCAGTGCACATACTCGAACATTCATAATAAGTACACATTTGTGTGTGTCGAGATTTTAGATTTTTGTCCAGCGCAAAATAAAACTTAAAAATTGGCAAAAAAAAAAGAACAAAAAAAAAACAGGATTAAAGCCGCTTTATTATGCACAATATACCGTTTGAAATCACACTGAAAACGAGAACCTTGTCGCAATTACACGTTACTTAAATAAGAAAGTACACAAAACCCGCGACAGTTTTTATTTTGTAGCCCACCACTCACGTTTTGAACTTAAGTAGCAAAAATAAGTGTGTAAAATGTGTGTGACAAATACACAATGTTTTATTTGTTTTTTTTTTTTATGTTTTTCAAATTTCGCAAAAACAAGGCAGAATCATTCGACGCACGTGTTTAACGCTGATGCAATGCTGGTGCACTGACTTTCTTCAAGTTTATTATTGGACGATATTCATAGAATGCCGCCGTCGCGGAGTAACAAACGCATATACAATTAGAGCAACCGCGAGCAATCAACTAAACACAATTCAGAAATAAGCTTTCGACTATATACATATACACTCTATACAACTGCGAGTGTGGAGACCGCCGCGACGCTCACATGCGATACAGCCTATATAATAATATGACGTTTCCCCTTCCTTAAATGCTTCGTCCGTGGGGCTTTTACTTGCGTGATGCGTCCAATGTATACGTTGTAAACACTGTAAAATATTCTGCATGCTTTTATATTGAGTGTACAAAGCTTATATAATACATAAGCTTTTTGCTGTAACAAACGTGTGTATGAGTTTACAGCAAATAAAAATCCACACAGGGTGATTACATTTTACTTGGTCGATAAATGCCTCTGTGCGTATCATTTTCATCCCAACTATGGTGCTTACGCATTATTTCAAATAGGTTGTACTCAGTATTTGCTTAAATTTTGGTTAACTGTAAGTCATCGTTACAATGCAATGAATGTTGCGCGAAAAAAATTGGAGAGCACCCTGTCAATGAGTTTTCATCAAACTCTCCCCCAAACTGTATTATGTTGTGTGTATGTTCGTGTTCTTATTTTGGAGTTTGCATGGCATACCCACTCAATTATTGCACAGCCGCATTGGAAGCAACTCTCTTGCCTTTCCCGTTTGCACCCTCAACACGACCACGTCCTGTCTTTTTTCTTTGTATTGTTTCTTCGCTTTGTCCATGCTATTTTATTTTATTATGAAGTAGTCGATCAGTACAGTTTAGAAAAAAATATATGTTTTATAATCACAACACTTAAATTAAAAGCAATAACATCTTAGGGAAAGGGCAATTTATCCAATTTTGAGACGTTTCAAAATTACAAAATTATTTTAGAGAAAAACAAATTTTGACCTTGAAAAAAATCAATATGTCCTTGAAACGCTTATTAAATGTTCACCTCTAAAACATAAATTGCAACTGAGCTTCAATATTTTTTTCCTTAATATTTTACATAAAATTTTCATAAACATCGGTTAAGTAGGTTCTGAGATATGGAATACGGCGCACGGACGTACTTTTGCACATTTTTTCTATATCTACCAGTTATTTTGGAATCATCGGGCGTCAAAACCTGTTTCTGCATCATTCTTGTTTTACCCAAAAAAATTCGGAGAGCGAGAATCTAAAAATCGTATTGGGGTTGTGTATAAATTATTTACAATGAAGTAACCCTAATATGAGCGCTGGGAAAATAAGGAGACATCACCTTGCATCTCAAAATACAGACCATGGGTTTCCTTTGTTGAAATTTTGACTGTTTTCTTGTTTGTAAACTTGTTGGTTCTGAAATAAAGACTCGCAAATTGACAAACGAAAAGCTATGCAAGTTTAAATGCATAGGAACATAATGAAAGCTCTCGTTCCTTATAAAAAAGCTAGAATTAAAAAAAGAGCCTAAAGTTAAGACATTTATTTTCAAAATATAAATTCATACAAAGAGTACATAAATCCAAAAAAATATTCATACATGTTTGAGTACAGAGTAGTTTGATTTTTTTTTATAAGGAAAAGCGAAATTTTAATTCCAGTTAATTGAAGTATTTAATGTAATAATTTAAAATTTTTCAATTTATGTAGTAAGGCACTTTTTAATATTTGATCAAAATATAAACAACCTAAAGATTGTGCTCACGCAAATGATGCAACATGTAGTCACAACGCTTTTTGAAAAATATTTCGCAAATCAAACACTTGTACACTGTAATACCATTATTTATTTTTTGTTGGCACGGGAGTACCTCTTGCGGATCCCGCAGCCGCCTGTACTTGCAGCTGCTATTTTTCGAAACTTTGAACGAGCAACATTTAATGATGTTGCAACTGAGTATGTAGGTTCGTATTTTGTCACACCCACAAGCTCTATTTTCCCTATAAATTTTGATGCCGGAGTATTATAATTTTCAGGACCACATACGGGTTGCGGTATCCACCGTAGGGCTGAATAAAATTTACCGTAACTAGCGAATTGCCCGAATTTCGGTTCACCATCACTCTTAGTGTAGGTGACAGTGAATGTTTGTGGATTTTTTTCCTTCTTCACGTACACTTGGTATTGAGTAGCAGCATGTGCTTTCTCCTCCTCCTCCTCTTCTTCACTATCGGAAATTATGATTATTTCGTCCTTAGGTGGTACACCTAAGACTTTCCTGTTAGAGGGCCAATTGGTTAGAATTGGTTGAAGTTTTATACCGGGAAAGGGAGGTGGCCATGAACTTACCAGTATTCATCGCCTGTCAGTAATTTTACTTTATGCATCTTAGTGGCCTCCGTGGTTGCTCTCCACACGTTTTAAGTTTCTTCAGACTTCAAGGTGTTACCGAAATATTCGATAAAATTAAACTGTGCTTTATTTGGGGATTAGTTTTAATTTTTTTGCACAAGCCACGAAGATTGTTAATACAAATTGAGATTCACGGCGTCCATTGCCGGTATTTTCGACGTGTCAAACTTACCCACTTCATGTACTGGCAATAGTGCAACACCAGCATGTGCATTGTGCCGAGAATCTTCGTGCATCAAAAAGTGGAACTCAATATGGGCATTTAACATAGGAAACGACGAGTCGCTTGGACGTACAGAGTCATGTGTCGAATGTGAGAGTGGTCGAGTTAACAAGAAGACACAATTATTTTAAAAGTAGTATGAACTATAATTTGAATTTTCAAATCCAGTTTTATTTAAAAATTTATTTTTTAAATTACATTATATTAATCAATTTACAAAAATAAATAACTGTCCCGTAGATCCTGAAGGAGTCATGCAAAAAATAGAAAATAAAAGAGAAAATAAAAATATAACCTCAAAATATATTAAGCTAGCATTACCCGGCGCGCGTTGCTACGCCCAAGAAAAAACAATGTTTTTAATGTGAAATGTGAAATAACATTTCTTTAATAAACAATATCTTTGGTTCTCCCCGTCAAAAGCTTTAAAAATATTTGGAAACTTCAAACTTTGTTTTGCTTTAAAAGGCTCAAAGTAAATTAGTAAATACAAAACAAATTGCTCTAAAAATTATTTTGTAATTGACGAAAGGGGATCCACTCGATCGGCACCAAACCTTCGCAGAAACCATCCCCGGACTAAACTATATTTACTCTGAAAATTTTATAAAAATTCGTTGGGCGGTTTTGGAGTCCATACCAGTATACAAACAAACATACATCGCCTTTTATATATATAGATAGAAGAAGAAGAGAGTTTTAAATATTATACTCAATTGTTTTTTAACACTTATCCAAAAAATATCCGAAGAACGCAGCCAAAATTAACAGTCAGTGCAGCATCCGGTAGATTTGGTTGCACAAGGATTCGAATGTAAACTGCATTATATGTTATTAGTCATCACAAAATTATTTATGAAGCGTATTCCCTTACATATATCTGATGCTTCTGCCATCTTGTTTTTTGATGCAAGTGATGACGCATCATATCGAAATTTTGCTAAAAACAATAATATTTGATACATTACACACTCTACTTACGTAATTATTCACGTTTTAAACCAAATTAAACTAGGTTTTATTTAATTATCTTATTAATAAATATTTAAATCTAATAAAATGTTGATACACTGAACTTGTGTCGACGAACTATGTATTTGACGTTTTTACTGATAATCTGCTGTTATATGTATATTCAATATTTCGAATCAATGTATTGTAAAGGATTTTTTGTACGGGGTCCTTTTTCTGTATTGCCAGTTGTAACACTTATACAATGATACATATATAGTTTCTATATACTGAGCTGTACAATTCTGAATGTGGGTTGAAATCTTGGAGATGACTTTCACTTCAAACTCATCCCATTGGCGAGTCTCGAAAATGAAAACCACAAATTGAATTTAATCTTTTTTTTTTATTGAGGTGAAAATAAAAGCAAAATCCAATTTAATATTAAATATCTATATTTCCAAAGAGAATTTTTGAAAAGTAAAAACACGTCAATTTGTGGTTTCATTCGAGACTCGCTAATTGGATAAAGCGGGTTAAATGCAATTTGTGAAAGTCATTTCCGAGATTTCCACCAACATTCAGAATTGTACAACTCAGTATTAAAACTATAAGGCTTACTACTGGCAATACAGAAAGGGAACCCGTACACAGAAAATCATCCCCCATATATCGTTTCGAAATATCGAAAACACATATTACGAGAAATCGGATTATCAGTAAAAACGTCAAATACATAGTTCGTCGACACAAGTTCAGTGTATCAACATTTTATTAGATTTAAATATTTATTAATAAGATAATTAAATAAAACCTTTAATTTAATTAAAAACGTGAATAATTACGTAAGTAGAGTGTGTAATGTATCAAATATTATTGTTTTTAGCAAAATTTCGATATGATGCGTCATCACTTGCATCAAAAAACAAGATGGCAGAAGCATCAGATATATGTAAGGGAATACGCTTCATAAATAATTTTGTGATGACTAATAACATATAATGCAGTTTACATTCGAATCCTTGTGCAACCAAATCTACCGGATGCTCCACTGACTGTTAATTTTGGCTGCGTTCTTCGGATATTTTTTGGATAAGTGTTAAAAAACAATTGAGTATAATATTTAAAACTCTCTTCTTCTTCTATCTATATATATAAAAGGCGATGTATGTTTGTTTGTATACTGGTATGGACTCCAAAACCGCCCAACGAATTTTTATAAAATTTTCAGAGTAAATATAGTTTAGTCCGGGGATGGTTTCTGCGAAGGTTTGGTGCCGATCGAGTGGATCCCCTTTAGTCAATTACAAAATAATTTTTAGAGCAATTTGTTTTGTATTTACTAATTTACTTTGAGC